>JAODAL010003894.1:0-165607 GCA_025379985.1 Phyllomedusa bahiana | reverse complement strand
TTTGCACCCAATTTGTAAACCAAAACCCAGGAGTGGGATCATAACACAGAAATTGTGTAACTTTTTCTATTAGACTATGTTCACACAGCTTATTTGCGGGGTGTAATTACGCCCTGCAATTACGCCGTGTGGACAGGGGCGGTGGGGGGGGGGGGGGGGAGGCACCTCACCGGCCCATAAAATATATTACCAGGGGCGCGTTTACCCCGCAAGAACTGAGGTGGAAAGGACAGTAACCATAGTTCTCTATGAAAAAATGGGGGATTACCGTAATGACTGGGACTTATTCCAGCCGTAATGCGGGCAGTACGGACTGAATTACGGACTGAAAAACGTCCCATTTTAAGCCGTGTGGACATAGCCTTATACTTTTTTCTGTTTATGTTCCACTTCTGGTTTTGACTTACAATTAAGGGGTTGTCTCACTACAAGGATTGCTTTTTATGTTAAAGATCTTGCAAAAACAAGTCACTTTGCAAATATTGCCCTTTTTAACAGGCCCCTTACCTTTTGAGATACCCCCCTCTTGTAGGGGCTGCATAAACTCCTCAGGTCGCTATAGCTCCCCGGTTTTTCAATCTCTCCTGATAGGTGCCAGCACTTGTTGCATTGCTTTTAGCCCTGGTTTCCCTACTGCGCCAGGGAAGCCAGTGACACGCCCCAAAATTCAAAGTGAAACCAAGAAAACGGGATGAGGTGAGAAAGAATCAATGTAGTGAGAAAAAACCTCTTTAAGAGATTACCCTTTTTAAAAAAAAAAAAAGGTTTTTGTGATCAAGAGTTTTTTTTAAGAAAAAAATAAATTTCCCCTATTAAGCTCCTCTACTACAGCACTGAGGCTGTGCGATTCTCCTCGTGTGACATCACATTCATCCTAATGATGCTGCGCCAATCACTGGCATTAAAGGAGGTTTCTCCCCCCCAGTTTTTCAAAGAATGCATGAAAAAATTCCTTTTCACTCCCGGTTCAGACTAATTTGCATAAGCTCCCCTGCTCGTGCTGTGCTTTCATTTTCTAATTAGACAGATTAGCTTCTAAAAAACTAGCGGGCCCCATTGATCCCCAAACAGAAGCCCAATTACAGAGTGTTTATTGAGATAAAAACAAGCTTTTTACTGTTGGCAGCACAGGAATGATGACCTGTGACCTGTGTGTTGACTAATCTCTGTTATCTCATTGAAAAACAGCCCGGGGGATTTGTTTACAGGATTTACTGAGGGGGAATGAAATAGCCCCGGAGGAATAAATTCACTTGATCTCTTTAGGAAACAGAGGAAAATGCAATATATTTTGGGAAAAAAAGTCTTTATTTTGTGTTCCCTACAATTTGAAAAATATTCTTTGTAGGGGACAACCCCCCTTTAAAGGAAACTCAGCATGCGTTTCACAAAGTAAGACTGCCTCAGACTCAACTTTGGTTAGGTGTGGGTGGTTCGTTAGCAGTGATTGGCATATCAGCACTGCTATTCCTGGCTTGTTAGAATGACAGGAGGCTGGAAGTTTTTTTAAAAAGGGGGTGCAAGGGTTTAACAGAGCTTAAAAATTTAAAATTGTTTTTAACTTGGTTACAAACTCCCTTTCTAGGAAAAACCAGCAGGGGTGACTCCCCATGGTTAAAAGGGGGCTTGGAGCAATGAGATAAAAGAGCAAAGGGGAGGTAGTATAACCAAGAAAAATTTTTGTACACTAGAGTAATAAAATCTTCTTTATGTCCCCGAACAAAGAAAAATTAACAGAAGTATTTGGTCTAGTCTTCAATACCTTTCCCCCGGGATCTCCCCTTTGGGCATTTATGTCGGCCCATCCTAATTTTAAAAGGGGGTTGTCCCCCCACAGGGTTTCAAAGAAATGCATAAAAGAAATTCCTTTCATTTTCCTGGTTCAACTAATTTGCATAAGCTCCGTGTTTTCAGTGTTGTGTTTTTAAATTTGCTAATTAGTTTAGATTAGCTTCTAAAATACTGGGGGAAACCCCTTATTGATCCCCAAACAAAAGCCCAATTTTTTAAATTTAGATTAATTTAATTTTTTTTGGGGCCCCCAAAAAAAAAATTTTTTTTTTTTCCCCCCTTTTTTTTTAAAAAAAAAACCCCCGGAGATTTGTTTACAGGGGTTTACTGAGGGGAAAAAAACCCCGGGGGTTTTAAAAAATTTTTTTTTTAAAAAAAAAAAAAATTTTTTTTTTTTTTTTTTTTTTTAAGCGCTAAAAAAAAAAAAAACCCCCCTTTTTGGTTTTTTTGTTTTTTTCCCCCCGGGGGCCCCCCTTTTTTTTTTAAAAAGGGGGGCCTTTTTTTTTTGGGAAAACCCCGAAATTTTTTAAAATTTTTTCCCCCCTTTTTTTTTGGGGGGGAAAACCCAAAACCCCAAAAGGTTTAAATTTTTTAACCCCAGGTTTGGGTTTTTTTTGGTTTTGGGGGGGGGGTTAAAAAGGGGGGGGGGAAGGGGAAAAAAGGGGGGGCTTTTTGGGGGGGGGGGAAAAAAAAAACCCCCTTTTTTCCCCCCTTTAAAAAAAAAATTTTTTTTTTTTTTCCCCCCCCTTTGGGGGGTTTTTTTTTTCCCCCCCCCCCCCCCCCAAAAATTTTTTAAAAAAGGGGGGAAAAACCCAAAGGGGTTTTTAAACCCAAAAATTAAAAAAAGGGGGAAAAAATTTTTTGGTTTAAAATTTTTCCCCCCTTTTTTTTTTTGGGGGCCTTTTAAAAACTTCTATAAAATTTTTTTTTTGGGGTTTTTTTTTTTTAAAAAATTTTTTTTGGGGTTTTAAAAATAAAGGGGCCATTTTTGGGGGGAAAAAAATTTTGGGGGTTTTTTTGGGGTTTTTTGGGTTTTTTGGGGTTTTTTATGTTTAAAAAAGGGGGGTTTTTTTTTTAAACCCTTTTTGGGGGTTTTTTTTTTTTAATTTGGGAAAATTTTTTTAAAAATTTTTAAAAAAAAAAAACCCCGGGGGAAAAAATTTTGGGGCCCCCCTTTAAACCCAAATTTTTTGGGGGGGGGGGAAAAAAAAAAGTTTTGGCAATTGGCCTTTTGTTTTTTTTTGGGGGGCTGGGGAAGGGGGAACTTTTTTTTTCCCCAAAAAAAACCCCTTTTTCCCCAAAAACCCCCCAGGGCCAAAAATTATTTAAAAAAATTTCCCTTTTTCCCCCCCCCTTTTGGGGGTTTTTTTCCCCCAAAAAAAAGGGGGGAAATTTTTTTTTTGGGGGGGGGGGTGGGAAAGGGGGGAAAAACCCAAATTTAAAAAAAAATTTGGGGTGTTTTGGCCCCCCCCCCCTTTTTTTTAAAAAAAAAAAAAAGGGGGGGGGAACCCCCCCACCCCTTTTTCCTTTTTTCCCCCCCAAAAAAAAGGGGTTTTTTTTGGGGGGTTTTTTCCCAAAAAAATTTTAAAAAAATTTCCCCCCAAAAATTTTCCTTTTTTGGGGGTTTTTTTTTTTCCCCCAAAAAAAGGAAACCCCCCAAAAAATTTTTTTAAAACCTTAAATTGGGGCTTCCCCCTTTTAAAAAGGGGTTTTTTTTTTTGGGGGAAAAGGGGGAAAAATTTTTTTAAAAAAAATTTTTTTAAAAAATAAATTTTTGGGGGTTTTGGGGAAAAAAAAAAAAACCCCTTTAAAAAGGGGGGGGGAAAAAGGGGTTGGGTTTCCCCCCTTTTAAAAAAAAACCGGGGGGGGTATTTTTTGGGGCCCCCCAAGGGTTTTTTTTTGGACCTTTGGGAAACCCCCCTTTTTCCCCAAAAAGGGGGGGAAAAAAAAAAAAAAAACCCTTTTTCCCCCGGGGTTTTTTTTTTTAAAAACCCCCCCAAAAGGGGGGTTTTTTTTTTTTTTAAAAAAAAAAAATTTCCCCAAAACCCAACTAAAATTTTTTTTAAAAAATTTTTTTTCCTTTTAAAAAAGGGGGGGGGGTTAAAAGGGTTTTTTTTTTTGGGAAAATTGGTTTTTCCCCCCTCCCCCAAAAAAAATTTTAAAACCAAATTTTTTTTTTTCCCCTTTTAAAAAGGGGCCAAGGGGTTTTTCCCCCCGGCCCCCAAAATTAAAAAACCCAAAAGGGGGACCCCAAAAAAAAAAACCCCCCTGCCCCCCCAAAAATTTTTAAAAAAAAAAAAAAATTTTAAAAAAAAATTTTAAAAGGGAAAAAATTTTCCCTTTTTTTAAAAATTTTAAAAAAAAATTTTTAAAATTTTTTCCCAAAAATTTTTTAAAAACCCTTTTTTGGGGGAAAAAATTTGGGGGAAAAAAAACCCTTTTTTTTTCAATTGGTTTTTTAAAAAATTTTTTTTTTTTAAAAAAAAAATTTTTTTCCCAAAAAATTTTTTGGGGCCCCGGGGGGGGGGGGGAAAAAAAAAAAAAAAAAAGGGTTTTTAAATTTTTTGGGGGGTTTTAAAAATAAAAAAATTTTTTGGGGGGGCCTTTTTTTTGGGCCCTTTTGAAATTTTTTTTTCCCCCCCCCCGGGGGAAAATTTTTTTTAAAACCCCCCTTTTTAAAAAAAAGGGAAAAAAAAAACCAAAAGGGGGGGTTTTTTTAAAATTTTTAAAAAATTTTTTTAAATTTTTTTTTAATTTTTTTTAAAAGCTTGGGGGAAAAAAAAAACCCCCCCGGGGGCCCCCTTTTCCCTTTTTTTTTTAAAAATCCCGGGTTTTGGGTTTTTTAAAAAACCCCCCAAAAAATTTTTTTTTTTTTAAAAAAAAAAAAAAATTTTTCCAAAAAATTTAAAAAAATTTAAAAAATTTTTTAAAAAACCCAAAAAGGGGGAAAATTTTTAAAACCCCCCTTTTTAAAAAAAAAAAGGTTTTTGGGATTTTAAAAAAAATTTTTTTGGGGGGGCCCCCCCCCCCCCCCCCCGGGGCCCCCCCCCCCCCCCCCCCCTGTTTATTTTTTGGGGAAAGGAAAGGGGTTGGGGGTTTTTTTTTTTAAAAAAATTTTTTTTTTTTCCCCCCCCCCAAGGAATTTTAAAAAATTTTTTTTTTTTAACCGACATTCCCCTTTGGGGTATTTTCCCCCAAAATTTTGGGAAAGGGGGAAAGGGTTTTTTTTTTTTTTTTTTTTGGGGGGGTTTTTTAAAATTTGGGGTTTTTTTTTCCCCGGAAAAGGGGGGCCCCGGGGAAAACCCCTTTTTTTTAAAAAAGGGCCCAAATTTTTTAAAATTTTTTTTTTTAAAAAAAAATTTTTTTTTTTTTGTGGGTTGGTTTTGGGGGGGGCCCCCCCCCCCCTTTTTTTTTTTAAAAAATTTAAAAAAATTTTTTACCCCCATCCAGCTTGTCCAGACCGTTTGACGTCCTGTCCCAAGTGTGGCACCCCCTGCACGGATTTTGTCCATAATATATGGACCTGTGTGGAAACCACGAAGTTCTGGGAGACAGTCATACAAACTGTTAATCTTAAGCTATGGTGTCATTTAACCTTAAAGCCAACACAGCTCCTGTTCCATAATTTACCACAACATTTCAGGAACCACCCACTTCTGCACATATTTTTATTAGCGGCTAAAAGAAGCCTCCTGGCCATATGGTTGGAACCAACTGTCCCTACATTGCAGGAAGTGATCCAGGCGGTAAAACATCATCTGGAAATGGACAGAATCTACATCATGAGGACTAAGGAAACCCAATGCTCTAAATTTTTCAAGAAATGGCAGGAGTTCATAGGTAACTTTTACACCCCCCAGGAGATCAAGGAGATCATGCAGCCTTTTGTTTACACCTCCTGGTATCTCTCATCTCGACTAGCAGGCACTCTGGGGGCTTTGGATGTCCGTATACCATAACATGGGAGCTTTACCTCAGCCATATCCTGACACCTTGCCCTGGATACTCCCTGGATAACTGTGCGTCAGAGTTGGGGGTGAATTTGTCCTCTATCTATTTCACTTCCTTGGGTGTTGTGGGGCGAGGGCCATGTGACTATCTTGCAGCATTGCACCAGCACAGTTTTTGTTTTCACCTTTTATTCCAGACCTTACTTGATTACATAGGTGTATGTGATTATGTCTCTTATACATAACTGCGTATGGGGAACACTGTTTTGTTTTTGTTTTTTTTTGGTGGGGGGGGGTTTACTTTTTAATTATGTTTTTGTTTTCTTTCTTTAATGAAGATGGAGCCGTCTTTTGCTTCATCCGTATTATTATGATGCCAAAGTATGTCATTAGTGCTATTTTGTACTTTCATTGCTTAGTACTTTTCTTATTTGTACTAATGATGCCTTATATTATTTATTTGTGTATCAAGTGCTATCTCATCTATAGGACAATTATTGTATGTTTTTGCTATTGAAAATGTAATAAAAATTATGTTTACAAAAAAAAAAATTCTGTCGGAAATCCAATGCTATTTTAATTGTGCCTCACTATGGTTTTAGGTAGGATTTTTGTGCCAAAAAATGTTTTTTGTGCAAAAAAATTTCCCATTGATGCTACAGAAATCTGACGGGGTTCCGGTGGAAGATAGAATATGTCCTCTTCGCCAGACGGCCGGCAGTTTACAAATCCTCAGTATTTCTATTGAGGTCTACACAGCACTGGTTACAGTCGGATTTTCGGCAGATCTTAAATACTGGATTTGCCATAAATCCAACCAAAAACCTGTGCTGTGTAGACATAGCCTTACTTGGTAAAGACGCATGCAAGTGATTAGTGATTGGAAGGACTCTTGAGATATGTTGGGTGAAGAGGGGGGTGCTATGAAAACAATCCCACAGCAATCATAAAAATACATCCATTTTCCAACTAAAGCTGTATTATGAACCTACTAGTCCTTTGGAAATTTAACTGCGCCCCAGTTAAAATGAACTATATTACTTGTCTATGCAACCCTAAGCTGGCCACACACATGTTTAAAATTAAAGAGGTTGTCCAATTATTATTATTTTTAATTTAATGGGGAACTGCTGCCATTTTAAAATATAAAAAGTATACCCCCCGAGGGGGTGCAGCGGTAGCAGTCGCTACCGGGCCCAGCAGCCTGAGGGGGCCTAAATGCCCTCCTGCCACATAGGAAGATACCAGCATTGTAAATGATGCATGGTAACTGGGGGGCCCCATTTCACTTTTCGCACCAGGGCCCAAGAACTTGAAGTAACGCCTCTGTACTCCCCACTGTTGTCACCTCAAATCTAGCTCTGAACTGCCATCACCCTACGCTGGTCTTGTATTTTCTTACACTTTTCTTTCGAACAGGATGTTACTTCTGCTGCCGTTAATTGGCTGCATTGGTCATGTTCCAATGGCTAACATCACCATTCGCAGCATTTACTTCGAAATGCTGATGTCAGCCAATGGCACATAATCTACAGAAAAACACCAGCACAGGAAAAGTATAATAGGGGTGGGTGCCTTACATAGACTTGTAGCAAACAGTCCTTTGTTCAGCCAAAAAATAAATGAAATCCAGGGAACCACCAAGTGTAGAGGTTTAATGTATCCATTAATGTGACCACTACTGTCACTGATTAATGTCCTATTTGAAAGGAGATCGGAAGAACACAGAAGACCAGTGGAGAGTAATGGTGGCACAGCGCTGGATCCCAAGAGAGGGGAGAATAGGTTTTTTTAAATTTTAAAATGATAGCAGTTGTAAAAAATTACAATTATTACTAGAACAACTTTGTAGCTGAAGTCCAATTTGGTCATAAATTATCACTACTGATTTGAATAACTGCATTTTGTGTTTTCAAGTTTTTTCAAATTCACTTTGGGTGCAGTTTTTTTTTTTTCAATTCAGCATGTTGTTGCTGTAGAGTTTGTGGTCTTGTTCTCTCCATAGATCTTCCTTTTTGTTTTCTGCATGTTTGCATGAGTGGGGTTTTTTATGCATTTTTATACCATTTCTTTGACAAGTGCTGAATCAAATGATTTGTTATTGGAAAACTGCACCAAAGAACACATCGAAAGACACATGTACCAAGACACACTTTTTTGCCAAATAAAAGCATGCCTCAAAAACTGCATAAAAAAACACAA
Organism: Phyllomedusa bahiana; assembly: GCA_025379985.1. Taxonomy (NCBI): domain Eukaryota; kingdom Metazoa; phylum Chordata; class Amphibia; order Anura; family Hylidae; genus Phyllomedusa; species Phyllomedusa bahiana. The sequence continues at coordinate 157,664 of JAODAL010003894.1, read as the reverse complement.
AAAGTCTAAAAAAAAAAGCATGTAGTTCTTGTCGCTTGCCTTGGAGGGTCCGTTTGGAACCTCTGTCGTCGTTTCTTTTAGTAAAATGATGGATACCATGGTGAAAACCTGATGGACTCATTGTAGTCAATGGGATCCATACAGAGCCGTCGATGTCCACTGTAAATCAGATCCGGTTCCACCTCTGCAACTGAGATTCCAAATGGAACCTCTGACTCCAATGTGAACTAGGCCTTATATTTTGAATGATATTTTTTGGGCCCAAAAGAAAAGAGTGAAGTGGGCATTACACTGACATCTTACTAATTTTTTGGGTGGTCTTATTTTATGAACTGTGTGAAAAAAATAAAAAATCTGGTTAGCCTTCCACCAGGACTGGGGCAATAGCAAAGAAAGCATCTGAAGATCTGAAATAATTGAGGATCTTACTTTTATTAAAGAGGATGTCCAATTCCAATCCTCCACAAAAAAAGAATAAAATACATTGATCCAGCGTTAAAGCTATGGTGGTTGCTCTGGAGCTTCTTTATGTCCAATCAGCGGCATCAGCAGACCTGTACCATTCCTTTAAGGGGATTTTACCACAAAGTAAAATTGATGTGGGAAGCTTGAAAATTAAGTAATTCCATTTTCATCATTATTAAAAATTCTGTTCCATATCTATTTTGGCTGCTACCTTAGGAATCCATCGTGTACAACTCGTCTCTAGGGAGATATCTACTCTCCTCTCATGCAGCTCTCAGGCAGCTACTGTCAGTGTATTCCCTGTGTAGCAATCACACACACTCACTGCTGTGCAAGTCTTCAACCCAAGTGCTGTCATTCTACGCTTGTCCTCTGTACTTCTTAGTAATTAGTCAAACAGTGCAAATAAATAATAAGAAAAAAGAAACTTTGATCAGGTTTGTGCATTGAGAAAAAAATTCAAATGTTTGTTTCCAGTAGGGATTTGAACCTAGGACCCTTATGCTGAAAAGCAAAAGTGCCAACCACTTAGCTACATGGTAAATACTAACAGCTCTATATAAACATACCTTTGTTTGACTAGAGTGAGCACACGGTAGGGAAAGGCATGGCGATGTCAAACCTGCTGGGTCACACGATATGCAGTTCAAACAAATCGTACCCGCCCCTTTTGAATAACATAGAAAGCTGAAGCAGGACAAACCAGGCATGAAATGTCTTCATTGTAAAACCCCTTTAACAACACTACTCAATCCCAAAAGAATGATGTCAAGTTAACAGATTGTGGCCAATGAGGTCACTAATTCAGCAGTTCAAATGCTGGATCAGAAGTGTATTAAAAAAGTGAGTCAATTTTTTTCCACTTTATACAATTGTTGGCTATTTTTAGGTTTTTGGATAACTCCTTTAATACAACTGAATAATAAATGTTATCATAACAGTTTATATTTATGACAGGGTTTTCTAAAATTTTAATTTAGTAACTGTAATCTATGTTAACTACTTGGTGGAGCCAAAAATTTAGTGAGTAGTTGGCATATTAATTAAAATATTTGGTGGGTCACTATAACATATAAAAGTTTTAAAAAATACAGGCAACCTTTCAAGAACCACTTTACACACAGACTTACAGACTTCACAATTTCACATTATTTGGCAATTTCCATAATTTGAAATCATATACAGATGTTTCCCAATAAAATAGGCTTCTTACCTTGAATGGCCTGTAAGCTTCGAGTCTGCACGACAATGCAGAGCTGCAGGACAAGCTGGGGAGCGCTTTCCAGAAATGTCGCAAGCAAATGCAACATACTCACATCTGCGTACTCGTACACCATCTTCCAGTAAAATCTCCATCGGTCATTCTCTCCACTCCGCCTGCTGCGAATGCCCAAATATATTGTATGTAAATACCTAAGGTAAAGAAAACACATGGACATTAACAATTTATTACAAAACAACAAACTGAGTAGAACTATAGTAACAGTCTGCTAAAAATATAAATCTGTCAGCCAGACTTTATCAATTGAAATGACTGACCTACTCCGTCAGAAATCTGATCGGAGAATCAGACAAAATTCTTTCAAATAAAGGGGAACTCCTATTTACTTACAATAATAGGTGCTGAATACAGTATTGTGGCAACAATTGCTAAAATACAAACTTGGGGTGACATGTCCCAATACGAATGCACCATTGTTTTGGTGTATCTTGCGGCAAAAAAAATGTTGACTCCCTGTTCTCTATATAAATGAACTGCAGTACACCAAAACTAGGCACATTACACGCCAGGCACGACACATTTGACTGCGCCTAAAGTAGGCACATTAAGCTAACAATGATATGCTATGTGCCTAAATTATGCAATGCATCTAGATAGGCGCATCAATTTTAGGGTATGTTCACACGGCTTAATTACGGGGCGTACAGTACTCCCCGCAATTACTCCAGGAGTTTGGGAGTCGCGCTGATCGGCGCATACTCCCGCGACGTGGGGAGGGGGAGGGGTGTCTGGCAGCCCGCTGGCCCCATAGACATGCATCACTCGCGGCGCGTATTCGCCGTAAATAATTGACATGTCACTTATCTCCCCGCGCGTACAATACGATCGTATTGTAAGAGCGGGGAGAGGAGGCGTAATCCATAGTTCTCTATAAGAACTATGGATTACCGTAATTATGGGGCGCATTATGCTCGTATTAGAGTGCAGTATGCCACAAAATACGTGGCAAAATGCACCCCAAGATAAGCTGTGTGAACATAGCCTTACAATGCAAGGTAGACCACACGGCAGATTTTTGACAGGTTCGTTCATTCAGGCGCACTTTACACTGATTTAATGGGCCTTAAAACTAGCGTAGCGGTGACTCTTTTCCGACATGTCGCCCTTATTTCCTATGCAACTTGGCTTAAACATTTCAAAGATTTTTCCAATTTGACACAACACAGTTAATATAATCTGTACATCTGGGGTGAGAGATAAAACGTATGGCATGCCTCTCCCTATAGGAGCTGCAGTCTGGAATCTCCTCTGTGAGGTTATCCTCTATATAATACAGACATCTGGAGGATGCAGTCCTGTGGGTCTCACTGAATTTCTTATCTCACATATACTGCTGCTTCAAGCTCATTTCCAACCGAGATTGGAATTGCTTTTCAACTGGTTTCGAAATACGTTTGATGATCACAGCACAATACATGTTAGCCACCACCAATATTATGCTATGTATATTAAATTTAGGTCTTGTGTAAGGCCTAATGAGGAATTTTTAGAGAAAGAAAAGGAGATTTTCCATAGCTCCCTCCCTGCTTTCACCTCTACATATATTTTATTTCCAAAACATTAGATTTGATCGTTGCTCCATAAAAATGACTTTTTAATTAAAGGTATTCTACTAGTTAGAAGGATCATTTGACAATGAGTTGATGACAAAGTGTGTCCAAGCTAGCACGCCCAGTGATCAGCTATAATCTGTGAGGAAACCACACAGGAAGTGCTTACATTTCCTCAGAGCCGCCTTAACAGCATTATGGGCCCATGGGCAGAACACAGGAGAGGGCCCTGTCCAAATACATGACATCACACTAGGTCATGCCTCTAGCCATCCCCAAGAACACCCAAACTATCACACCAGTTATGTTCAGCAGCCTGCAGCCTAAAAGACTGATTGGCAGGGCAGGGAGCCTTTGGCTCCCTTCTCCACCATGGTTTTTATTTGTTTGCACATCCTAAAAACACACAAACAGTAAAATAAGCAAAGCCAACTATGGGATTATGGGTATGTTTCTTGTATTCCTGGGACAAGAATACCCCACCTGGGGCCCCAATACTTGTGGGGCCTCCAAGCAACTGCCTAGTGTGCCCAATAGAAAAGATGGCCCTGGATTTCCTGCAATGCCAGCGCAATAGAAATAAAGCATTGCATAGCTACTATTCACATCTGTCTTGTGTCTTGTATAATACAGGACAAGTCCTCCAGAGCAAAAGACGCTCCCCGTAGCTTTTATGCAATCTGGCCAAGCAATGAGGATGGCCAAGAAATGGCTTTCTAAACTGGAGAACTCCTTTAAGTGAAATGTCATAACTTTAACGCAGCCTTTACATTTCATTAATTATACCTGGTTTTTCAAAGTAGCCTACGAAGATAATCCACATTTGGACAGAATAAAATTTCCAATTTTCCTCCTTATCACACATCATGTACAGGCAGTCCTTGATTTACACCGTTCCGACTTACATCTGTCCCCTAGTTACAAATGGAGACTTATGGGGCATGCTGGCACTTGTAGTTCCATATTCCACAGCAGATAGTAGCTGTGGAGCGACAAGTTTCAGCATGCCACAACAGCACATGAGATGAAAATGAGGTGAAATCTTCTTAACAAGGGCACAGACAGTAAAACAGATGTAACAACCCTTCAGTGCACTATCCAAAACTAAAAAACAAACCTTTTGTGCTGGAGTTACATTTAATAAATATACCTGTATCGATTTACATACAAATTCAACCTAAGGACAAACCTACAGTCCCTATTCTGTTCCTAACCCGGGGACTGCCTGTATTTGTTAATTGCCTTATCTTAAGAAGACAACCACTATTTAAATTGAAAGTGGCCCAGCAAGAAAAAACTACCTTCAGGGCACAGGTTTCAACTATTATCATTGAAGCAATTCCAACCAGGCATATCCCTGTAGTAGAAATGTAATATTACATGCTGCCCTTTCAGGTAAATGACTTCCGATTTAATAATGGACCAATGGATCCACAAGAACCACTCTTAGTTACTGTAGATGGCTCTTCAGTCTGTCTCATATATACCACTATAATATCCATATAGCTTTCTAGAACTATAGAGTTTTATGAAGAACCTCTTTTACTGAGATCATTATTACTATTATCAAGTTTGTTACCCATATACCAAAATATAAAACAGAATAATTCCTAATTGTTAGGCTATGTTCACACAACGTTTTTCAGGACGTATTTCGGGGTGTAACTGCGCTGCAATGCGCCCCGAAATACGTCCAGTAATTATAGCTCTTAGGGTATGTCCACATGGCGTATTGCGGGGCGCAATGTATGTGCCGTTATATGCCGGGTGTTTTAGAAGTACGCACTGGCCTGTGCGTACTTCTAAAGCATTTTCATTATATGCGGCGCGAAGAAGTGATATGTCACTTCTCTCCCGTGGCTTACAATACAATCGTATTGTATGCCGGGGGAGATGGACGTAATTCATAGATCTCTATGAGAGCTATGAATTACCGTAATTGTGGGGCGCATATCAAGCGTATTGCAGCGCAATTTACACGGCAAAATACCCACAATTACACCATGTGAGCATACCCTTATAGAGAGGTATGATGAGGTATTGAACGCCGGCAGAAAGAAGTGACATGTCACTTCTTTCCGGCATATGAAAGTGGATAATGAAAGTTAATGGGGCTGGCGCTTTAGAAGAACGCGCTGATCAGGTACATGCCGTAAGATATGAACATACCCTTAGAGAAAATAGGTGTACTGCTTAATGTTCATTAGACTAAAACTTTGCTATTGCTACAAGGTAACCAATGAATTGGAATTTTAGCACAAATAGGTTTGTCCACTTTAGATATTTATGGCACATCAATAGTCACTTCTGAAACCCACATCTTTCTTGAGCATAAGTCCCCCCATGTGCAGAATTTCTGGTTTTATGGTTTTAAGATAGGTGCGGATCCCAGAGGTGGAGCCCGTACCTATAAAATATTATACTATCTATATACCATAAATGTCTGTAATGGGAAAACCCCTTAAATTATGTAAATTTTAACAGTCAAAGAATAATAACTAAGGATTGGCAGACTTTTTACATTTTGAAGAGGAACTGTCAGGTCTCTCAAAATGTTTCTTTTAGTAAATACTTACATTCTTCATGTAACTACATCTTTTCTAAAAGCTCTTTATTGTACTGTTCCTCTGCTATTCCTTATGAATACATTTACAATGGGGAGTTACTGTTTCCTGTGTCAAAAGGGTGTGTCCCTGCACAGTGAGCACTGAAATACGTGACTTTAATTGCTATTATGCAATCCTATAACAGAATTGTATTTATTTTTTTTAATGCTAATTAAGTCTAATTATTCTTACTCATACATGATAGAACATTACATAACTGATAGATGTTGCATTGTAAATACAATCCCAAATGTGCAACATCCAGAGTATTGCAGAACAAAGGACTATATATTCATATGATATTTTTTAAGAGAACAATTTCTAAAAATGGAAGCGTAAGAATACAAAACAAATATTATCCCCTGGAGCAGGTGCCCGGTAAAAGGTTAAAGCATACTTGGCTAGTTTCACAACTCATTCCGTTATGCTTGAGGTCATGTAACTCTATATACTGTTCGAAGGTGCACAAAATATCTTAAGGAAAGCATAATAGGGACACTACTTTACACTGCAAATTTCTAACATACAATGAAAGCAAGGAAGAATCAGAATTGATTTCCACTGCCTTGGCGATACAGTGTGATATAAGCCAGACTAGATTCACATCTCAGAAGCCTGCAGGCACAAAATCCTGATCAGTAAATGCAACAACTAGGGAGTCAACATGTGATACTCTGTATACCCAAGATAAATGAGTGTGAAACATATGGATGTTCTTCTAATGGTGTTTACAGCATATAGATACATCACATGTATGAATATTACTGCACCAACTACCACTGCATGAATAAGAAGCTTCAGGTGGAGCTTGACAATTACCCATTAAAACACTGGGGCACAGAAAGTTGTCTAAACTTTCTTACTGCCTTCACAGCCTTTATTGTAATCGAAGATAGGGCTAGAACAAGGCAAATAGGGAAAATGACCCTTCCAACCTACGGTCACTGCAAATTACAATTACAGGCCTTGACCTGGTGCACTGTGCCTGCAGCTGTGCGCTCCCCAGCTACGTGGAATTGGGAAAAACCACAATTGTGCCAACTTTTTTTGGGAAATGTTGTTTTTATAGAGTGTAACTAGCAGACAGCACCTGCTGTGTATGGAGTGGGCTCAGCTCATGTTCCAGCTCCATATCTCCTTGCACCCCCTTCCTGACAGGCATGAGGTGGCACCCTAGGCAGTCGCCTACCTATACTGCCCACACATCGACCCGGCACTGATCTAAGAGCAGATAATACTGTGCAGTAAGATATCACTGCCTAAAAAGCATTGACTTTAACGTGCAGGAGAAATGTTCAGTAGAATCATCTATAGACAACATAAAAAAACACAACTCCATAGTCCTCTTCAGAGTGATTAAAATGAACAAATAATTGTAAAACTACATGTATACTTAGAGAGTGATGATAAAACATGGCATGGCTTCAGTAATAAGACTTAATTTTTTTTTTTTTTTTTAGATTATATTATCATTGACCCACATTAACGATCCTGATAACCTTCTATGAGTTGATCCTCATTGGGAGGCACATATTATACAAGATAGTATTATTTGGAAGCTGTTCATAATTGTACAACTTGGGTCACCTGTAGATCAATCTTACATGAACAATGCTTTAAATCTGTTCATTTCCGTTCTAAAGGGGCCCTTTCAACATTACAGTTCGAACTGGGAACAGCCCTGTAAGTGTTAACTTTATTCACATAAAAATACAGACTAGCCCACATGTCTACTTGTGGTTAATAAATGAAGGGACATGGTATATGTGGAAATGGTAAAAAAACACAATTTTTTTACAGCACGAAAAATAACATTACAATATTTTGTTAATTAGTTAAATTTGATTATGGAACTAAAAGTTGTAATCATTGAATTTTAAGGTTTTCCATTATCGGTGATGAAGCAAGAAGATGATTAAATATCAGTTATCCTATCACAGTCCTTGAAGTATTCCTCTGAGATGTCCTCTTTCTCATGAACTTCTTGATTTACCACAAGTCTCTTGCTCCTAAGGTTTAATCAATGGACTCTGCTTCAACAACACAATCCCAGACATTGTAAAGTGTCAATCAGTCTTCTATGTAGACAGTATCAATGGCCTTAATGAGATCTCCATACTGTATATTTCCACAGAGATCTCAGCTCTTAGCTCATCAAAAGGCAATACAATTAGTTTCCATGATCTCCCAGTAGACAACCCAAGCTGAATCCTAGAATGGAGTGCATAAAGTGTCTTCGGTCAGTGACTGGGTTCTATCCTTTGCTTCATTTTAACAAATATTTATATTTGAGTATTAGTGGGTACTCATAGGTTTTTAGTATTTTTCTGCCCCTATAAAATATATCTAATAGGTCTATATGACCTACAAGGTTCTCCATAACCTCTCCCCTCCATACATCTCTGCTCTAATCTCCAGATACCTCCCTTCACGCAATCTCCGCCCCCCCCAGGACCTTCTTCTCTGCTCTCCTCTTGTCAGCTCCTCACACAACCGTCTCCAAGCTTTCTCTCGTGCCTCCCCCATACTCTGGAACTCACTGCCCCAACACATCAGACTCTCCCCCACTCTCACCAGCTTCAAAAGCAACCTGAAAACCCATCTCTTCAGGAAAGCCTATGACCTAGAATAACCCCGCTGTCACTACACCCCACAAACATGTCTGTCCCTCACCTTCTGTCTCTTCCCACCTTCCTTGTAGATTGTAAGCCTTCGCGGGCAGGGTCCTCTCTCCCTCTGTACCTGTTGTTAGTCACAGATTGTCACTATTGTAAATGTTTGACTTATGTTATGCATGTAATCCCCTGAATGTACAGCGCCCTGGAATCAATGGCGCTATAAAATAAATAAATAATAATAATAATATATTATTATATTAATAGGTTTATATTATAATGTATATTATATAATGTATAGGTTTACATTATATTGTTTTGTTTTAATGCCAGATATCGAAATACACAATCAAATCTTTACTACTATGTTTCTATAACCACCTACTAGAGGTCTTTATGGAATATGGACTCTTCTATTATCTGAGCATTAAATCCAAAGTATGGAACAACAAAGCAGGTTAGTGTTCCTATAATATTTTCATCTTCAAAGTTTGCTATTATTGGTGAGACCCCTATGATGGCAAATTCCGAAGCACAAAATCAGAAAATATTATATGAAGAGATGGCTACATATCCACCAACCTTCTTTGTTGTTCCATGCTTCAGTTTTAACGCTGGGATACAATCCACTTTTTGAAGAGTTCCATAAAAATCTCTAAAAAGTCCCTCTGAATAATTTATCATTCATTTAAAGCGATAGAGATTCAGAGGGTGATGTGACTATGTTCTCAGGCCATCACTCAGTAGAAGCACAGGATCCGATAAAGGGCGAAAGCCTTCCAGCCTTCTTATGATGCATTTTAGAAATTTTAGAAACAAATACACTTTCCTTTCTCAGGAATATGCATCCTCAGATGTCTAGCACATAGGATCTGTGTTTTATTTCTTGAGTTTTCAAGACATTTAAAAATAAAAAAAAAATATTGAGGAAGAACTGAAAGCATAAAAATAGAACAAAACCAACTAACCAAAACCAACTGGAAAATATGGGATTACATAAAACCAATGTTCCCAACTTGTATAAAATGGCTTCTAAACGTGTACCCTATAATGCTAAAGGTACAAAACATACAGAACATTTTTTAAGACTTTTTTCAATAGCTTCATTTAATTTGAGAGACTAATAATTCTCCCTTTTTAGATACGTGGGTTTCCACATTACTATATTTTATGTACTGAAATACATTATAACCTTGGAAGCCAAATTTTGTGTTGAGTCCTAGTCAGCATTTTTTTTGCACACATTTAAGTAAAATTGCAGTAGAGGTATTTTAAAGATTCTTTTATTTGAATTAAAATTGGGTAACTTTCACCTAAGAGAAACTAAAGTAATAGGAAAGCGATATTATACATGAAATAAGTTGTACAGTAGTATTGTATTGAAGTGGTATTGTATTGAAATATTGAAAATATTACTGCTAAACGCTTGTACCCTACAGAAGAAACAATGAAGCCTTTGCACTCTAGTAATCTAACATCAGAGGTTTCTTAGGACGCCAATCCCACCTGAGGAAGGAAACTGCATTTGTTTGTAAAACGCATTGGAGGGAAGGCTTGAAGGCTTTTGGTTCTTTACAGGGTACCATATTTCCACAGCACTGAGGACATGGAATGAAGTTACATTACCTGTGTGTTTTATCCATACACATGAAACACTACTGGCGGAGCGTTTTCACTATCAATTGATTCATTATCCTCTGGATCTCTATCTCTTTTGACTTCACAGGGATGTTAAAGGGAATGTGTCATCAAAAAATGACTTATTGTTTAACTCACATTTTTATGTTAAACACATTTTTTTAGGAATTTTTGGTTATTTTTTTTAAAATTTTCCATATCACTTTCAGTATTTTTTTTAATAATTCTTAAGTCCTGCAGTTTTCACTTTGGCCACTAGGCCTAATAATAGTCTGACACTTCCTGCTCTGTTTATAGAGCTTTTCAGCAGTGTCTGCTCATTATCAGTAACAGCAGGGTCAAACTGAAAGGAGACACCATTGTGTACAGATAACACAGAATCCACCAGTCACAAGAGGAGATGTCACAGCTTCTCCCCTCCCTTCACAGTGAAAACTCTCCTATAGACGTCTATGGGACAGAATCTGTCTTAAGAATCCTATGGGCATGAAACTGCTGTAAAGTATCTCTCTGACTGCTGTTAAAGCAGTGCAAGCAACAATGTCTTCCCCACAATCATATATAGACGGCCGAATAGAGAAATCTACAGCCAGGAAATAAAAACGGCTGAGAGGAAAAGAATATGGTTCAGGGTCTTGATTTAATAAGTAAAAAAAAAAAAATTGGCGACAGATTCCCTTTAATTAAATATAGATTCATTTTTTTCTTTTTTAAGAGCTCTTTGCTCCAATTTTAGCTGCTTCCTTCTGGTTTAGTTCAGTTTTTAGGGAATATTATCTAAAGGGCAGCAAAGAGATCCCCCATGCAGATCCAAATCACCATACAAGTAAATGTTCACATATATATAGCATCAGGACTTGAACCCAGGGACTCCTGTGCCCGACGCTGCAACTCTTCCCATTGCACTATTCAGCTCTCCTATGCTGAATCTTGATCAAGTTCCCTGTTCCTACATTTCCAGTCCCTGATTGGCTCCATCCTTTGTTTCCCTGATTAGATACCTTATTTAAGCCCGGCCTTGCACTTCCTTCCTTGGACGATTATTATGTACGGACCCATGGCTTCCAGCTGACCACACAACCTCCTTGCTCCCTAAAATTGATGTTGCTCCATTGTGTACCGACCTCTGGCTTCCACCTGACCACACTACATGCCTGATCCCTAAAAATGATGTTATTTTATTGTGTACTAACCCACGGCTTCCACCTGACCATGCTACTTGCCTGCTTCCTAAAAATGTCATATTTTATTGTGTACGGATCCATGGCTTCCACCTAACCACACAACCTGTTTCCTCCCTAAAATTGACTTTTTTCTATTGTGTGCTGACCTCTGGCTTAAACTTTCCATGCTTTCTGTCTGCACCTACCCTAGTGGTCACAATAAATAGACTCCGACATGACCCTGACTGTTAAGGTGCATTCACACGGCAAAGACCAAATACCCATCAGATTTTCCGACCGGTATTTTGCCTTTTTTGGCACGAAGGGGGACAGCTTTTGTTCGCGGTTTGCGGATTCAAGCTGTTCCCCTTCGCACCCACAGGTTCATGCTCTGCCCGAAAACTGGGCGGAAAAATGAACATGTTCTAAGTTTTTAGGAATGCCGGCGGTGTAAAAAAAAACATCCGGAGGAAAATTCATGCAATGTGGACTGCTGAACAGATTTTCTATTAAAATCACTGCAAAACATTGACAGTCGCTTTACAGTTTTCAATCCAAAACTGTCTGTAAAACCAACTGAAAACCTTTGCCGTGAGGACATGCCCTTACACACTGAGAAATGCTTTCTTCAGAACTGGAATTCCAAGCATAGCCACGCTTGGACAAAACAAACCTGACTACTTGACATTAATTTACAATAGCTGCCATTGCGAATAAAATGCAAAACCAAAGTGTCACTTCTTATGCATACTTGATGTCTGATCTAATGTTCTCTTGTTAAAAATTGTGAGCAAGGAAAAGAAAATTTCTGATATGTAAATGTTATGCTACAATTTAATAAAATGACCTTTCCTTCTCTTAACATTCAATCCATATTGCTGGGTAATTTTAGATTGTGCAATTAGTTGGAATTAGTGGCATAGTTGACATAGATGTTTTGTCTTCCTGAATTATGAAGCTTACCCATGTGTATCAGAAAGTCAGAGGTATTACAGAATTCCTTAGCAATGTTAGCAAGTTGCAAAGTATATTCAAACTTAAAGGACTCAATATGCTATTCTTCTCTTTACTGTAGTCCCTGAATAACTGTGAGAGGTGTTTATGCTTGACCTCCATATGGTTAATTACACAACAGTAGTGGGTGATTTGCCCAGGGACCTAAAGGGGTTTTGCCACGAAGTAAAATTGATGTGGGAAGTTTGTAAATTAAATGATAAACATTTTTACCATTCATCATTATTAAAAATTCTGGACCGTTATTGTCTTAGCTGCTCCTTTAGTGATCCATTGTTTACAGCTCATCTCCAAGAGATACGACCAGGGCTGAGAGCTTCTCAGTCCTGGTCACACATGCTCAGACATAACCTCTCCTCTCAGGCAGCTACTGAGTATTCAAACCCCAGGTGCTGTCACTCTATTCCTGTCCTCTGTGCTCCTTAGTAATTAGTGAAACAGCGCAAATAAATTAAAAAAAGAATCCTCAATGAGGTCTGTGCATTGATAAAGAGGAATAAAATCCACAGGTTTGGTTCCTGCAGGGAAAAGTTTTACTTCTGAGCTACAATGTAGCTACTTACAGTTCTGCACATAAACAGACCTTTCTTTGACTAAAGAGAGGAAAGGCATGGTGATGTCATCCTGCAGGGTCACATGATCTGCAAATCAAACAAATCACACACGCTGCCATCTGAGCACAAAGAGCTGGATGCAGGAGGTATGAAATGAGATTGTGGCAAAACCCCTTTAAAGCAAACCTGTCAGGTGATTTATGCTACTCTATCTAGAGAACTAGAAGCTGAGCTTCATGATATATAAGTTTATATGATTTGGAGAAGGGTTTCTGAGCACAAAGCAGAGTAAATCCTAATAGGACTCTTTAGCTGACAGTGACAGTCCGGCTGATCCCCACCCACATACAGTGATTGACAGCTTCAGTGTGCATTTAGAGCAAATTGTCAAACACTTTATGTGGGTGAGGTCATCAGGACTTTCACTTTCTCTATAAGGTATCCTGCCAGGAATTATTCTGCCCTCTGCTTATAAATATAGATTTAAATCATATAAACCTGTATATCACAGAGCTTAAAGGAGTTTTATCGTTTAAACTGTTCGTGCTCTTCAGCTAATTCTCTGAGATTGAATTTGAAATCCAGGGGTGAGTCTCTCCTCTCAGTAGGCGTGTCTATCCTCCCAGGAGGCGTGTCTCTCTTCACTGAAGCTGTGACATCATCATTCTGAGTTAGGCAGTAGAAGCAGAAGGATGTCTGGTCAGAACAGATCTGCAGCCTCCTGCATGCTTCTTATGTCTGCAGAGCTTCAGGCTGACTCCACAAGCTCCTTGCTGGGCTATAATCACACACAGCCTGAACTGATGAGACATGTGAGGAGTGTACACTGCCCCCTTCTTCCTCCCCTTCTGTTACCAGACAAGAGACTGTATGACTGTGGTATATGCAGTTATACACACAGCCTGAACTGATGAGACATGTGAGGAGTGTACACTGCCCCCTTCTTCCTCCCCTTCTGTTACCAGACAGAAGACTGTATGACTGTGGTATATGCAGTTATACACACAGCCTGAACTGATAAGACATGTGAGGAGTGTACACTGCCCCCCCCCCCTTCCCCTCTGTTACCAGGCTGCAGTCTGTGTTGCTGTTTTATATGGAGGAATACAGACTGCCCTCCCCCTCCTTCTCTCCCCCTGGAGACTTTATAATACTGTGTTATATGAGGGGATCTGTGACTTAAACAGCCAGTAATTGCCCAGATCATTCACACTAGAGCAGGGAGATGTGTATAAAGCCAGCAGACTTTGGTTTCACTATCAATTTTAACAGCTCAAAGGGGAGAAAACACAGAGTATGCAGGCAGCCAATCACAGTGCAGGGGACGTGGCCGGGGCGTTTCCTGTCTGGGGGCGTATTCCAACAGGCTGAATGAAATGTCAGCCAGCTAATCACAGTGCAGGGGGCGTGTCTATGGGGGCAGGATCCGGCCAGAGGGCGTGTCCCAACCAGCAGCAGCAGAAATAGAATACAGATTTACAGAAAAGCTCATATCTGCTAAACCGAGTGACTGAGGTAATGCAAACCAATTACAAAAGTGCTTATTTTTTACTGTCCCCATAACCTGAGACATGATCTTTGTAGCGATAATACGATTAATTTCTTCCCCTCTACCATATCCTTGTCTCAGGGAAAAATAAACCACCGGATATGTTCCCTTTAAATCATTTCTATAGTTGGCAATGGTCTAATAGTAAGTAAATATAACTGGAAGACGAGAAGTAGCTGGAACTTAGTAGTCGATCTTCTTATAAAATATATTTGTTTTTCATGTGTGGCACGAAAAAATATGTAGAACATGGTATCAAACGGGGCAGGAATTGGGCTTGATTTGTGAGTTATTATTACACAACATTATACAGCGAAATAAAACTTTCCCACCCTAACCCACTGAAAGGTACAGATAGATTTCTAATCAAGTTTTAACAGGATTTACCAACTTAGCCCCTAACTGCCTGCAAACTGGGACATATTTTTTCTATATTGCTATTTTGCCAAATACACGTGTGGCCTTTTACATTTTCACAATATCTATTTTACAAAACATGCTGAATTCCTCTTCAAGCAGCCAGAGTTGTGTGTCAGATTTTAATTGGCTACTCAATGTTTAGTTTATAAGAAATTGCTTTTAGGTGCACAGTACTGCCAGTAACTTTCTTACCTGCAGCTGCAAACATGATTTCTGTCTGATGCAACAGTCTCTGTTAGGTCACATGACCTGTACTCTGATTAGTTAAAAGACACTGTACTTTTGAAGCTGGCAGGAGGTCTGCCTCTCTATACATTCCTATGAGACAGGCTTTAACCCCTTAAGCCGAACGATTGAAAAGTAGTTAATGACCAGAACATTTTTTTAGTTTTTGCCTCCTTGCGTTTCAACAGTTGTAACTTTTTTATTTGTTCAATGACGGAGCTGTATGAGGCCTCGTTTTATTCCAGACAAGTTGTACTTGGGGGAATAGTTTAACTTCCCTTATAAATAATTGCAGAATTTTTTTTAATTTTTAATTTTTTAACACCATTCACATTTCACACTTAATAACTTGTTAGATTAATTCTACAGGTTATCACGGTCGTGTGGATACCTAATATGTGTAGGTTTTTGTGTGTGTTATATATGCACAATTATTTTTTATTAAATATTTATTTTTATTTTATTATTTATTTAATTTTTTTTTTTTTTACACTTTTTCTTTTTTTTTTTTTAAATCCCCTGAAGGGAGAACTGTGTTACATTATTTTTTTAAACACTTAGAAATATATTAGCATATTCATATATGCTAATACATTATAATCTGTGTCAGTCTGACACAGGCAGTGATCAGGAAAACACACAGTCTGTCCTAGTCACTGGCTTGATACACAGTCAGCTTTGGGGCTACTCTAGGTCCCCAGGGCTGACTGTGCAGCCGTTCCCTGGGCTCTGTCGGGTCACCAGGCGTTCCGATCACCCGACAGAACAGGGAAACCCTTTGATTGTGCAGCAGTGACGATCCGCTGCAATCAAAGGGTCAAAGCATCGGCGAATGGAGGTTCCCCTGCTTCCTGGTGCTCGCAGCAGATGCTCTGAGATCAGGGCTGTGTAGTACAGCGCCGATCTCAGCGCAGCTGCGGCACCCGGGTGCCACAAACTCCGATGTCTGCAGTGACATCTAAAGACGTCGCTGCAGACGAACGACCTGCACCAGCCGACGTCTAAAGGAGTTGAAACCTTCCATAGGAATACATAGAGAGATTCACTTCTGGGTCACACAACCACACAGTGTGTTTCAGCAACTCAAAGTGCAAGTCACATGACTCTTTGTGGCTGCCGTGATTAATCCTATATTCAGCTGCAGGTAAGCAAAATTACTTTCAAAACAGTGTAGCTAGAGGCCATGTCTAATGAACTAAAGGAAGAAAACTGAGTTGTTCTTTAACCCCTTACCGTCGGAGCCAGTTTTGTCAGCCTCTCTGACAGAGCCCATTTTTTAAATCTGTCATGTGTCACTTTATGTCAGAATAACTTTTTGACACTTTAACCTATCCATGTGATATAGAGATTGTTTTCTCATGACACATTGTGCTTTAAGATAGTAAGAAATTGTGGTCCAAAAAATGATTGTTTATTTGTGAAAAATATCAAATTATCGTGAAAAATTAGAAAAATTTACCAATTTCAAACTTCAAAAATTTCTGCATATAAGACAGATAGTTATTCCACTCAAAATAGTTTATAACTAGCATCTACCATATGTCTGCTGTAGTTTGGCATCATTTTTTAAATGTCTTTGCAATATACATTTTTTAGGGACCAGTCCAGTTCTAACGTGACTTTGATTGACCTGTATGTTAGATACCCCCATAAATGACCTAATCTAAGAAACTACACCCCTTAAAGTATTCAAAACCGCATTTAGGAAGTTTATTAACCAATTAGGTGTTTCACAGGGATTAAATCAAAGTGGAAGTGAAATTTCAAAATTTCACTTTTTTTTGCAGATTTTCAATTTTTATACATTATTGACAAGAATACGGTAAATTTGATCAGGGAAATGCAATTTAATATTGATTCCCCAGATTCTGCCATTTTCAGAGATATCTCATATGTGGCCCTAGTGCATTATTTGGCTCAACTACAAGCCTCAGAATAGGAGGAGCAACAACTGGACTCATTTTGATTACGACTTTATTTAGGCGCCATTTCAGGTTTGCGGACATCCTAAGGTTCCAAAACTCAATAAATACCCCTAAAAAGACCCCATATTGGAAACTACACCCCTTACGGAATATATCCAGAGGTGTAGTGAGTATATCGATTACAGTTTATTAACCTATAGGGTGTTTCACAAATTTTTTTAGCGTTCGGCTCTGAAAATAAAAAAAAAAATATTTTTTCCAATAAACTGCAATTTTAGCTGAAAATGTTTAATTTTTACAAGGAATCTTGGAAATAAAGCCCCAAAATTGTGTTACGCACGTTCTTCCAAGTTCGGCAATACCCTACATGTGGGTGTAAACTGCTGTTTGGTCGCATGGCAGGGTGCACAAGGGAGGGAGTGTTATTTGGCTTTTGGCGCACAGATATTGGTGGGGCCATGTCACATCTGCAAAGCTCCCAAAGTACCAGAACAGGTGAAACCTTCCAGAAGTTGCCCCATTTTGGATTCAACACCCCTCAGGGATCTCATCTAAGGGTGTATTTTGCATTTTGGGCGCACAGGTGTTCCGAAATTTTTTTTTTAGCATTGGGCCATGGAAATGGAGGGGGGAAACGCAGTTCCGCCATTGTTTTTGGGCTTCGTTTTTACAGTATTCGCCATACGGGATAAATGACGGGATAACTTTACTATGGGGGTCGGTACAATTACAATGATATAAATTTTATATAGTTTTTTATGTTTTATTACTTTTACACAATAGAAGCGAGTTTTATAAAAAGTTGCGTTTTTATGTTGTCCTATTCTGACAGCCATAGCTTTCTTAATTTTTTGCATACGGAGCTGCTTGTGGGCTTGTTTTTTACGAGATGAGTTGATGTTTTTATTAGTACCATTACGGGGGGCATATGATGCTTTGATCACTTTTTATTAAGGTTTTTGTGAGGCATTTTGTACAAAATACAGCAATCCTGGTAGTGTTTTTTATTTTTATTTTTTACAGCGGTCACTGTGCGGTATAAATGACAAGATATTTTTGCTCAGCAGGTTGAAACGATTACAGCTATACCACATTTGTATATTTTTTAATGTTTTACTGCTTTTACACAATAAAAACAGCCATAACTTTTTTTATTTTTCTGTTTATGGATCTGTATAAGGACTTTTTTTTGCGGGATGAGTTGACGTTTTTATTGGTAACATTTTTGGGGGGACAAGACTTTATGATCGCTTTTAAATCCATTTTTTGGAAGGCAGGGTGAAGAAAATACTGCAATCCTAGCAGTGTTTTTTATTTTTATTTTTTTAGCGTTCACCGTGCAGTATCCGTGACAAGTTAGTTTTACTCTGTGGGTTGAGACGATTACGGTGATACCAAATTTATGTAGTTTTTTTATTTGGAAGCACAATTATTATTTTTTTTTTTTAAAGTGTTTTTATTGTGTAAAAGAATATTTATGCATTGCTATCTTCTAATAGCCAGAACTTTTTAATTTTTCCGTATACAGAGCTGTGTAAGGACTTTTTTTTGTGGGATGAACTGAAGTTTTAATTGGCAAAACTTTGATGTTGATATGAGTTTTTGATTACTTTTTACTCCATTTTATGTGCTGCGGGATGAACAAAAACTGACGATCGTTCATGCAATAGGAGATCAGCACACAGCTTATAGCTGTATGCTGGTCTACATGGCAACTATCAGTCACGCTGCCCACAATGCATTGTGGGCATCGTGACGTCACCAGACAACCCGGATGCTGTCACTCAGCGTCCGGGCTGTCTGGTAGGAGATCAGTAGTGGCGGTGAGCACCGTTACTGCGCCGGGATTACGGGCGGCAGGAGCTCACTCCGGCCGCCCGCAGATGCGATGTCGCGTCCACAATGTCGCGACATCGGGGGGTTAATCCCCCGCGGCCGGAGCACACTCCGGCCGTGGGGGATGCGGCATGATGCCAGCGGTAATATACCGCTGGTTCCATGCCGCGATTTTGCGCACAAGATCTCCATGACGTACTCATACGGCAATTTGCGGGAACCCCTACCCGACATTGACGTATGAGTACGGCAAATGTCGGTAAGGGGTTAATGCAATCAGAAATGTGTATAACCTGCTTTTTTTGGGCCCATTTATTTCACGGGCCACTTAGGCTTGATATTGGCGGGTTTTCCGCATAGCCAGTGTTTTGAATCTGCTGTAAAAAACGACCGTAGCTAGCGCTGTGTAACCCTCAAGATAAAATCCATGTTGTAGTTTTCACAGCGCAGATTTTTTTTACTGAGGTTTTCCTAAACCAAATATATAACATGTTGTATATTCCGCGGGACCACCGTCGGATTCCCCCAGCCCCAATGTACTGGGTCGCTGGAAATCCGAAATCTGACTGCTGGTTTTTGCCCCAAAAAAGACAGTGCGGCGTGGTGCAGCAATGTCCAGGAAAGATTTTTAGCAACATGTATAGAAAGCCAGCAGATTGCAAAGAGGCCACACCTCTAACCACGCCCAAACACAAGACATTGCATAAGGCCACGCCTCTGACCACACCCAAACACATTACATCACGCCCCACCTAACATAATTATGCCACGACCCCTTCAGCACACCAGCGCCAACACAACAGTGGTGTTACTGGGTCTATAAATATGAATTTATATTAAGTATTGTATTTCACATACATAAATCCATACAAACAGTTGGAAGATAATGTTCTATGGCTGATACCTCTATATAATGGTTGTACAGTGACCACATAATGCAAGGAGAAATTACCGTACTGTTACTGAACAAACCAAGACAAATATTATCAATAATACCGCTATACAAAGATCAAATAATACCACAACATCATGTCCACATATCACCACCACATAGTGACTGAATAATACCACCATACCATGACCACATACCACCACGACATAATGACTGAATAATATTACCACACCATGACCACATATTAACACCACATAGTGACTGAATAATACCACCACATATCACCATTACGTAGTGAGTGAATAATACTGCAAAACCATGACCACATATCATCACCACATAATGACTGAATAACATTACCACACCATGACCACATATCATCACTACATAGTGACTGAATACAACCTATTGGAGGCTGTATACAGTATAGACCTTCAGGGGGCTATTCAGCATATACCTAGAGTGAGCTTATGTAACCTATAGGGGACTGTATATAATATATACCTACAGGGGGCTATATACAGTATATACCTACATGGGGTATATGTAACCTACAGGGGATGTATACAGTATATACCTAAAGGGGGCATACATACCTACAGGAGGTTGTATACAGTATATACCTACAGTGGGCTGTATGCAGTATATACCTAAAGAAGGTTGTATACAGTATATACCTACAGGGGGCTGTATACAGTATATGCCTACAGGGGACATATTTAACCTACAGGGGGCTGTATAGAGTATATACCTACAGGGGCTGTATACAGTATATACCCACAGGGGACATGTATAACCTACAGGGGGCTGTATACAGTATAACCTTACAGGGGGCTGTATACACTGTGTACCTACTGCATACAGCCCCCTGCAGGTCATATATGCCCACTGTAGGTATACATTATATTGAACAATGTCAGGGCAGAGTGAGAGAGAGAGAGAGAAAGAGATTAACGCATTAACTGTAGTGTCCAAAGGAAGGAGGGGGGATATTAGAAGGTGGTCAGTATGCTCCTGCAGACATTAAGGGCTTGTTCCCATTGCATGGGTTTTCAGTCTGTAAAGCGACTGTCAACCTTTTACATTGATATCAATAGAAAATCCGTGCAGCAGTCCACACTGCACAGATTATGTGCCTCATGGTTTTTGACACCGCCAGCGTTCCTAAAAATTTAGAACATGTTCATTCTTCCACCCGGTTTTCGGGCAGAAAACGAACCTGCGAGTGTGAAGGTGGATGGCTTGAATCAGCAAACTGCGGACAAAAACCACTCCTGCGTGCCAAAAAAAAAGACAAAATACCGGTCGGTAAATCCGACTGGTATTTTGTCATTGCCGTGTGAACGCACCCTAACTTCTTGTGTTGTACTCACACATTTTACAGCAGACAGGACTCGGGAGTGGGACAGGCAGCAACAGACTCCAATAAAACAGCCCAGTCCGACGAATATTTGAACGGTATTTTACACAAGAACTCAAGGATTTATAACTTGGTTTTTGTATTTTGGTGTGTATTTTCACCGGATTTTGATTTGGTTTATGAATTGTTTTTTCAATAATTTTTGCATCCTAGAGCAATATTGAGTTTTTGGACGCGCCAAAATCTGCATGAAAAAACACTTTCTGGCCATTTAATAATACATTTTCCACTGTTTTCCAAGTGCAATATAGCAGAAGATTGAGCATGTTCTAAGTTGTTTTAAAAGAAAACAGTGGAATTGAAATCCGACCTCAGAAAATCCAGGTTGTGTGGACTTCAATTGAAGTCTATGGGGATGGTTTCTTGGTCGGTTTTTAAAATCAGAATCTGTTTGGATTTTTGACTGGAAATGGGTATATTACATTTTTTTTTTATGTATTTCTTTGTACACCAAAATTTTTTTACATATAGTTTTATTGTTATTTCCACCTAAAGCCCTCTACACTTTAGTGCACTCACTATTTTAAATGCAAACAAAACTTAAATTACATGACATTATATATATATATCAGCTTAAGCCTTTTTATAACTTATAAAAATTCTGCTATGATATATAGATAATATTTGTTAATATGTGTTACTTCTTCAGTAAATTATTACTCTACATAACTATGTCATAAGAGGCCTTTCTTTTCTTGCAGTAAAATGTAATCTCATTTATATTTGCCTTACACATCTCTCATTGTCCTCAAAAGATGTTTTAAGAATCTAAGTACATAAGCATCTGAAAGCCCCGTTGAAAAAGACTACTATGTCCTTATTCCTAAGCCACTTGGCGCTTTATATGGTAGAATAATACAGCCATTTAGATCATGAACAATACGTAAAAACTTAGAAAGGAGAGCATTTCTTACTGGAAGATTACCGTCAATTTATGCAGCTAATAGCTCTGGAAATCAAGGCTGGTCATTAACCACTAACATCGTATTGTTGTGCATCTAAAATAGCTGTAATTCATGCTCACGGATCAGTGTTCAGAAAAAGAAGCAAGAGAATATGCGGAGTTGCTTGCATTTTTCCTCTAACAGTTCTCCAAATTTCGTATATGGCATTAATCCTGTCTACCTGAAGCAATATTGGAACCATAAATGTATATATTTTATGTTTTAGTATTCAAAAAATCATCCACCTTCATATAACTCTTTCCATCGCAATTTTGGGATCAATATAGGTGCTCCAGCCCCATCCAAACATACTAAAAAAATTCAGCTAAAGTCGCCAACAGATATTGTATCAATCTTTACAGTGCATAATACTTTTAATGCTCCACAAACTTATCATAATAGTTCATATGCTGGTAGCAAATGTAGCATTATTGAATTAGGCAACATATATAACACAACTTGCGGTTAGTAGCTTCCACGAGTCCCAACGTAAGTACTTATCGGCACATAGATGTCCTCAATTCGGGTAATATAATGAATCCTATAATACAGTGGTGGCCAAAAGTATTGGCACCCCTGCAATTCTGTCAGATAATACTCATTTTTTCTTCCTGAAAATTATTGCAATCAAAAATTTAAATTGGTATTATTATCTTCTTTTAAATTCGTCTTCAATGGAAAACCAAAAAAAAGAAAGGTCATAAACCCAAAATTTGGGAAATAAAATTCCACACCAAACATAAAAAAGGGGTGGACAAAAGTATTGGCTTTGTTTGAAAAATCATGTGATTTTTTCCCCTATTTTGTAATAAACAGCACCTGTAACTTATCTGTGGCACCTAACAGGTGTTGGCAATAACTAAATCACACTTGCAGCCAGTTGACATGGATTAAAGTTGACTCAACCTCTGTCCTGTGTCCTTGTGTGCACCACATTGAGCATGGAGAAAAGAAAGAAAGACCAAGAACTTCTGGGGACTTGAGAATCCAAATTGTGGGAAGCATGAGCAATCTCAAGGCTACAAGCCCCATCTCCAAAGACCTGAATGTTCCTGTGTCAACTGTGCGCAGTGTCATCAAGAAGTGTAAAGCCCATGGCACTGTGGCTAACCTCCCTAGATGTAAAGCCCATGGCACTGTGGCTAACCTCCCTAGATGTGGACGGAAAAGAAAAATTTACGAGAGATTTCAACGCAAGATTGTGGCGGAAGGTGGGATAAAGAACCTGACTAACATCCAAACAATTTCAAGCGCCTTGCAGTCCGAGGGTACAACAGTGTCAACCGTACTATCCGCCCGGTGTCTGAAATGAAAAGGGACTGTTATGGTAGGATACCCAGGAAGACCCAACTTCTTACCCTGAGACATACATAAGCCAGACTGTAGTTTGCCCAAACTTACCTGAGAAAGACTAAAACGTTTTGGAAAAATATTCTCTGGTCAGATGAGACAAAAGTAGAGCTTTATGGGAAAAGGCATCAACATAGAGTTTACAGGAAAAAAAAGAGGCATTCAAAGAATAGAACACGGTCCCTACAATCAAATATGGCGGAGGTTCCCTGATGTTTTGGGGTTGCTTTGCTGCCTCTGGCACTGGACTGCTTGACCGTGTGCATGGCATTATGAAGTTTGAAGACTACCAACAAATTTTGCAGCAATAATGTGGGGCCCAGTGTGAAAAAAGCGGGTCTCCCTCAGAGATCATGGGTCTTCCAGCAGGACAATGACCCAAAACACATTTAAAAAAGCACTAAAAAAATGGTTTGAGAGAAAGCACTGGAGATTTCTAAAGTGGCCAGCAATGAGTCCAGGCCTGAATCCCATAGAACACCTGTGGAGAGATCTCAAAATGGCAGTTTGGAGAAGGCACCCTTCAAATCTCAGGGACCTGGAGCAGTTTGCCAAACAAGAATGGTCTAAAATTCCAGCAGAGCATTGTAAGAAACTCATTGATGGTTACCGGAAGCGGTTGTTTGCAGTTATTTTGGCTAAAGGTTGTGCTGTCAAGTATTAGGCTGAGGGTGCCAATACTTTTGTCCGGCCCATTTTTGAAGTTTTGGGTGAAGTGATCAATGATTTGATTTTTGTTTCATTCTGTTTTGTGTTTTTTCATTGCAAGCAAAATAAATGAATATAAAATAATAAGAATTTGTGATTGCAATCATTTTCAGGAAGAAACTGAGTATTATCTGACAGAATTGCAGGGGTGCCAATACTTTTGGCCAGCACTGTAGGTTTCAAGTTGAGCAGAACGCAAAGATAGTCCTCTGCCAAAGTTTAGAGTAGAAGGCTTCACGATGTCCCAATTTGAGGACATCTATGTGCCGATAAGTGCTTACGTTGGGACTCGTGGAAGCAACTGACCGCAAGTTGTGTTATATATGTTGCCTAATTCAATAACACTACATTTGCTACCAGCATATGAACCATTATGATAAGTTTGTGGAGCATTAAAAGTTTTTTGCACTGTGAAGCTTGATACGATATCTGTTGGCGACTTGACCTAAATTTTTTAGTATTTAATACCGGCATGGTGTTTTGCCAGGACGTGCCTTATCTGCTAAGAAGCAAATGTAAACAAAGCAATGCTGAGCTGAGAGACACAGCCAGAGCACAGAGCCGTGCATAAGGGATCGTGTGTAATGTTCGCTCATATAATCAAACCACAACTAGTGGATTCTGTATACAAACGAATACAGCTTTCTCCACAGGCTCTTTAAAGCTCCTTCGGCCTCTTGAAAGCTTCTTTATGTTCCCTGTCATCAGATAAAGCAGGGATCTACTCAGATAATCACACTACAACTAGTGGATTCTGTATACAAAAGATAACATATTTCTCCACAGCCCCTTGAAAGCTTCTTCAGCTCCCTCTCATCAGATAAGAAGTGTGCTCTGTGCAAGCCAGGCCAGCAGCTCTTGTCACTCTGCCTGGTCGTATCTAATGCAAGCTTTTAAGTAACTAAGGGCAGGAAAGGCAGCCTGTAACTCTCTCAAGCTGCAATTTTTTTAATCACATATATTTAGAAAAGTGATTAAATACCCATTTTGGAGGATCCCACGTCAACATTACATTGTGGCAAAACCCCTTTATTGTGAAGCAACAATTCTGAAGCATCTTCTCTTATAACTCTGTGTTAAGCTGTTCACTTGTTATTCTTTCTAAAAATATTTTATTGAATCAAATAAATTCTAGTGTTCCCATATAATAAAAATATTGGAGCATATTTCTTTAAATCTCTCTATGGTGTAGTTCCCCTGCTATACTTCCTAGCAATCCATCAATGATCTTGCACCTGGGTGTGTTCCTCCACAATATGACATTATCCAATCAGAGCAGACAGTCAGTGTGTGCAGGAACACGCCCCTTTAAAAGCTGGAATGTTTCCACCCACCTGGCTGATTCAGTTATGCATTTCTAGAGGGAATAATAAAGGAACAGCACAACATAGAATTGTAGAAGAAGATGCTCCAGAATTGTTATTTCACAGACAACACAAAGATTTCCTAAATAAGACATTTAAAGAGGTTGTCCCATAAAATGTTTTTTTTTTTGGATTAGGCTCCCCTTTAAATAAAAATACTTCTTTCGACCTTTCTTCTCACTTCGGATCCAGCATGGGCTATCTTTATTTTCCACCACTCTTCTGTTTTTTCCAGCCTTCTTTCAAATGTCACCAAGGCAGCAACTGATTGGCTGCTGCGGTCACTTTCCATTCATTGACATCACCGTTCAGAGCACTTCCAAAAAGTGACGTCAGCCAATGGCATGTGATAGCTACAGCCAATCAGTTGCTACAGTGGTGACATCCCATTTGGAAGAAGACTGGAAAACAACAGAAGACTGGTGGAGAGTGAGGAGGATGCAGTGCTGAATAAAAGGAAAGAGGAGAGGTGAGCATAAAGTTTGTGCATAAAGTTTTTTTCATTTTAAAAGGGCAGCAATATCCTGCAAAAAAACTAAAAATAAAAAATGAACTGCACAATCCCTTCAAGGAAATTAGCTCAACATAGAAACATATAACCAAGAAATAGCAATACACCTTGATATAATATACATTTTAGGGAAGGGAATCACAGGGTATAACAGTCCTTTTATACAGATACAACAGTCCGTCTGTACGTGGGGCCACGCATTGTAAGTCAGTGTAGGTCCATTTAAGATATTTAATCTGCTGATTGGGAAGGGGGTTTAAAAGGGTTCAGGCCACCAACGAGCAACCATTGTTGGTCCATTCTAAGAATAGTCCATTGTGTATACTCCCATAAAACAACTCTAAAACCAATTAATTGATCTATAGTATTCAGAAAGATGGACACTTCATGGCTGAAAGAGGAGAAGGATATTTAAGTCAAAACCAGGGGCTATGGGCCTCATGTATGAAAACTGTCTTGGTCTAAGAATGTCTGTTGCCCATAGCAACCAATCAGAAATTCCCTTTCATTTTGTATAGTGCTCTGAAAAACATGTAAGGGGCGCTCTGAATGGTTGCTATGAGCAACAAAGAAAGTCTTAGACCAAGACCGTTTTCATATATGAGGCCCTATACCTTTAAAAGAAGTAAAATTGGGATATTTTGGGTAGGGAACCATTTCCATTTTCCCAATCTAACACCTTTCTGAAACAGTCTGTTTTTAAATTTGCTTCAAATAAAAGTATTTCCAAAATGGTATTAGAATGTTTAAAATAATAATTTTAGCAATGAACCAGCGTCACCATTATTAATGAACAGATTGTCGGCCTCAGGATATTAGTTTGTATAATTGCTGCTCCGTATACTTGATTAATGAAACCTAGGAATATTTTTGTTGAAATCAGACATTACAAAATACAGTGATTTAAAGAGGAGGTTCACTGCTACACTGAGCAGCAATCCAATTACTTCATTACATGAGATACACCCATCTAGAAAAGGATCTATTAGCTATTGTATATTTGGAGCACACGCTAAAAAATGGAGTGATAAATTTTACATTTATATGAATTAGGTTAGTTTATAGACTATCCTACACCTGGATCCGTCTGTCAGACCCCAAACGGATCCAAACACGTACCTAATAAATAGCAATGTGATTTGCATTGCTTTTAATATGAAACACGGATCGGTGTTCATACGAGTGATCGCCGATGAGTGTCTCATTGTGTCTTTCGGATCCATTAGAAGAATTTACTAGTCAATTCTTGGTTCTAAAGACGCAGCAGAAGCCCTATTTAAAACTACAGGGTGTGATCCTGCTGCATCCAACTGAGTGTTGGATATGTGTTGGATCTGTTTAGGACTCGATTGCCGCTGCGTTTTTGGATGCGATTTTTAGATCCAAAACGGATTCGAAATCGGATCCAAAAATGCCGTGTGAGCAACCCCTAATTGAATGGAGCGCGAGCCTCTCCTGTGTGTCATGATAAAACCTGGAAGTCAAGATTAAGAAATTCCAAGGAAGTGGCAGGGGACCTGTAGATAAATATAGCTTTATGTTTAATCCACCAGGGACCCATCGAAATTTTTTTTTGTTCGACAACCCCTTTTAAATTTTGGCAAGTAAAGATTATTCTCTATATAATGAAAATTAAATGTTAAAGGGAATGTGTCATCAAAAATGACTTATTGTTTAACTCACATTTTTATGTTCAACACATTTTTTAAGAATTTTTGGTTATTTTTTTTTTTTTAATTTTCCATATCACTTTCAATATTAATTCTTAAGTCCTGCAGTTTTCACTTTGGCCAATAAGCCTAATAATAGTCTAACACTTCCTGTTCTGTACAGAAAGATTCTCAGTTGTCTGCTCATTATCAGCACAAAGAGGGTCAAACTGAAAGGAGACACCAGTGTGAATAGATAACATAGCATCCATCAGTCACAAGTGGAGAGAGTCACAGTTGGAAACAGCAGGTCTGATACTAGCTTGTGCTGTCCTCAGCAAGGGGGCATAATCTATGTGACAGGTTCTCTTTAAGAATGATTCAGTCCCATTCACTTCTGTAGGAGAGTTTTCTAGTCATGCTCTGTGACCTGGGAAGAAGAAATCACTGTGCAGGGAGGTCAAAGGATGAACATGTCTCCTATGTGCATGAAGCTACTATAAAGAGTCTTTCTGACTGCTGTTAAAGCAGTGCAAACAAGGCCAAGTGGTCAAAGTGGAAACTGCAAGACTTAAGAATTATTAAAAAATATTGAAAGTGATATGAAAAATTAAAAAAACAACCAAAAATTCCTAAAAAATGTGTTTAACATAAAAATGTGACTTAAACAATTACTCTTTTTTTATGACACATTCCCTTTAATCTATCTTTCAATATGTCTTCTATAACAATTCCACATGGTTGTCAAGATCTCAGCTTGCTGTCAATCAAAATGTATTTTGTTGACTCCCAGTTGACATATAAGTGTATGACTCATTACAAGCCACAGCTTTGATAACCATGCTTTGATAACTCATGGACCAGTGTGTCCATCACAAGGCAAGACAGATTCAAATCTACTGTCAATGAACAACAAAGGCTTCCACTGCATGACAGCAAAGATCTTGAAAAACTCAAGGAATAGATACAGGAACGTATATAAAAAAAATTGTCTAACTCATTAAACAAAGAATAACCTTTATCTGCTGCAACTGTGATACACACTTCAATTTGTGGCAAACCTCAGTGATGCTTTATATTTAATACTTTTCCAGTGTCTGACACTTTGGAGCTCCCAAACTCATTGAAAGGAAATGATCAAACTTGCTCACCCAGGGGCAACACATAGTTCAGTTTTCTCCACTTTCAAGCGACCAAGGAGCATAAAGTCACAACTCAAACAGTCTAAACGATTGATGAGACAACCACATAACAAATGCATTTCATACATACAATAATTAATACATGAAATCTATTATAAACCCCTGCAGTAATATATGGCACTGTATATCCATCACTGATGCCCTAAAAGAGGGTCCTCAAGATGTAAAAAGGAGTTAACAGGTCACTTAAACGATAACGACAGAATAAATATCCTCCGTTTCAATGGATTTCTTTTCACTTCAGCCACAGCTGAATAGCTGTAGAAATAACAGGAAATACTTTGTGCAGTAATATGTGGCACGGTTTTCAGAACAACATAACCTCCAGGAGAAATGTGTCAGTTCTGACAGCCCCGGAGAAGATGGATTGTACACTGGAAAAGCTTCAGACTTAGACAGTTTACAAAATTGGCTGTTGTTACTTTTCCTTATTTTGTGCTGAATAGTTATGTGACAGGATTGATAAATCAGCCTAAGTCAGACCTCTGTCAGTAATATATGTATATAAAATGCTCTGCATTACCTATAAGACATATATATTGTATTGCATTTTATGGCCCCCTAAGCAAGTCAGTAAGATGGATGGAAATTAATTCATACAGATTAGAGAAGCTGAAGACGATACTGACAATTCTTAAAAAGTGTCACCGTGCAAAATGACAAATATTACAAACCTTTCCAATCAGACTGTTGGATGAATCTGCACATCACTACATACTCATCTGAAAGCAGGGTTGTATCAGGGCTATGGGTCTGGACCAAGATAAAGGTCAGGAAGCCGTTTATGGCGCAGGTGCTTACCATGCTTAAAGGGGTTTTTCCATCAAGTAAGATTGATGTGGGAAGTTTGCAAATGAAATAAAATTTTCACCTTCCATCATTATTAAAAGTTTTGTACCATTTTTGTTTTAGATGCTACCTTATTGATCTATAGTGTACAGCTTGTCTCTAGGGGTTATGACCAGTGACGAGAGCTCTTCAGTCCTATCTGCGCATGCTAAGACATTACTTATCCTCTCAGGCAGCTACTGTCAGTCTTTTCCCTGCATAGTAATCACACACACTCACTGCTGTGTGAGTGTTCAAATCCAGGTGCTGTAATTTTACTCCTGTCCTCTTTCTTTACTCCTTAATAACTAGACAAACAGCGCAAATAAAAAAAAGAAACCTCAAATCAGGTATGTGCATTGAGAAAAAAATCCACACTTTGTCCCTGCAGGGATTTGAACCTAAGAACCCATATGTTGAAAGGCAGGAGTGCTAGCCACTCAGCTACATTGTAGTTAAACATATTGCTTGTATTTTAGGTTACTTGACTTTACATAAACAAACTTTTATTTGAGTACAGTGAGCACACTGTGGAGAAAGGCATGATGTCAAGCCTGCTGGATCACATGATTTACAATACAAATACATTATACATGTCCCTTTTTAAAGTCAATGAAAGCTGAAGAAAGGACAAGAAGACATGAAATGCCTTCGTGATAAAAACCCATCAAACTGGGATATACTTAAGTAGCTCTCATATAGCTCCACAGCTAGTTATACAGAATGATACAAATGATAGCTGAATCCTTTTAATTGGAATGTGAAAACAGTGATGACTTCGTAGAGCATAGTCACTCAGGGCAGGAACGGGAGATTACGTGCCAATCAGGGCAGGAGCAAAAGATTATGTGCAATTCAGGGCCGTATCAGGAGATTTTATGCCATTAAGGGCAGGAGCAGGAGATGACTCACTATTCAGGACAGTAGCAGGGAATTACGTGAGATCCAGGGAAGGAGCAGGTGGTTACGTGAGATTCAGGACGAGAGCTTCAGCCAGTATCTGTAGAATAATGAGTATGGTTTTGGCTGCTACTCTTCTACAGCCTAAGAAATTGCAGCCAAGTAGTAATAAGAATCTGCTGCAGTGGTCTACTGATAGTCCACAATATGAATCTGGATTGTGGACACCAACTGCTGGAAGCCCACAGTCATGTGGCCATAGATGTCATGGAGGAGGGTGTTGTCTCCTCCACTGCATCAATGAAGGTAGGTCTACCATCAGGAGTGGAAATACCAATGTTGCTGGCACACAAGGTCTTTAAACTGACTTGGATTAGGACATTGTGTGTGTCAGATCTGGGAGTAGTAATTATATATTTTTCAGTTTCATTGACCTGGGTTCTGTTTAAATGTAGGGATTTGGACTTATACTTATATTAGGGGCTGGTCTGAGGTTTGATTAACTTTAAGGGTCTGGCCTGGAACCTGCATCAATTTGAGTGGTATGGTCTCCAGTATGAATTGATATTAGAGGTCTAAATTGTGGGGGTCTAAATGAGTGTGTCTGATTTGGAGTCTAAACATGTCTATGGGTCTGATCTAAGGTCTAAATCAGTTTAGAGGTCTAAGTTTTTAATTTTTGGGGTCTGATCTGAATTAATTTAGAGATTGGATTTGGAGCCTAAATATGTTTAGGTGTCTGATCCAGATTCGGAATAAATTTAGGGTGCTAGATTTTTAATTTTGGGATCTATTTGAATAAATTTAGGATCTGATCGGGAGCCTAAATATGTTTAAGGGTCTTAATGAATTTTGGGCTCTCAATTCGTAATTTTAGTGTCTGGTCTCAATTAATGTAAGGATCTAATCGGGAGCCTAAATATGTGTAGTGGTCTGATCTAAATTCTAAATGATTTTAGGGGGTCTAGGTTCTTAAAGGGGTTGTCTCGCTACAAAGAATAGCTTTCAAATTGTAGGGAACACAAAATGAAGACATTTTCCAAATATATTGCTTTGTTCATCTGTTTTTGTTAAGGAGATACAAGTGAATTAATCACCTCCCTGGCTATTTCAGTTCCCCCCTGTGTACAGCTCTCCCCCCTGCTGTTTGTTCTATGTGATAGCAGTGAGTGACCTCATCACACAGGTCACTGCAGGATCTGTGCTGCTGGGCAGTAAAAAGCTTGATTTATCTAAAGTAAACAGCTCTAATTAGGGCTTTTGTTTCAGGGATCAGATAAAAAGTTCTGCTTGTAGTTTCCAAGAAGCTTCTGAGCTAATCTGAACTAATTAGCAACTGAAAGCACAGCATTGAATACACCACAAAGCTGTATGCAAATTAGAGTCAGTCTGAACCAGAAAGTGACAGAGTATTTCATTCATGCATCCTATGAAACTCTGTAGGGAGACAACTCCTTTAATTTTGGGGTCAAATCTGAATTAATTTAGAGATCTGATCTGGAACCTAAATATTCTGATGGGTCTGATCTAGGGTCTGAATAAGTGGTTTTCCAACTTACAATGAATAGTTTAACAAAGTTTGCAAAATGTTAACAACACAGTGGGGCACAGGCATGATACGGGCTGTGCCAATTCTCTGCCGTGACGTCTGACAAATAAAATAATGTTTTTGGCCATGTCCGACATATGTATAAAAGATTTGTAACAAAAACAGTCGCTCCAACAACATCCTCAACACTTTTCTCTCTGCCGATACTTAGGGGGCATGTTTCTCCAAATTCAGAAGATTAGACACATTTATGAATGTTGCTCTGCAGAGTTTGTCGCAAAAATAGTGCACGGATCCATGCCTTTTACTGGCACACATAAATGTGTCTCACAACAGGACACATTTATAAAGTGCTATAGGACATTTTCATACATATACATGAATGCTACACTACACTAACGAGACTAAAGTACATAAGTAAACTGTTCAGACAGATTTAATACATCAGGCTATAGCTTTAATGGTTTTAAGCTCAGACCTTTAACAAACTGCAGACTCAGGTAATTGAACCTTTACTAAAACTAGTCGAGTACCGCTGATCTTCAATATACAGAGCACTTTGGAAATTTGCAGCTAAGGACCATAAGTAAAATAAGCAATGGTCATGTTACGATAAATGACCTAAGTAGCTCCATTCTGCTATTTTCTCAGTGACCTTCTGTCGTTCTTTAAATGTAGCATAGCTGCATTTGTCATGGAGCATGGTATGAAGTGACAGTATGTCATTAAACCCCTAGAGTTTTACTATTTCCCAAACTTAAAATTCTGATTCAGTTCCGATCCCAAAATGTAATGCAATGGTTTTCTTCATAGTTGGATCATCCTCTGGAGTAAAGAGTACTGAGGATAAAATTGAGTGTTCACCTCTTGATGTCACTTTGTCACATCATGCATTTATTATGTTGTCCAAGTATTGTAATTAATTAATCACTTGCACTAAATGTACTTGTGTTTTATTCACACATAACTCCACTCTTGTCAGTGACATTCAATTTCATAATTTAATATGAGGAATGTAAAGTCTTTGAATCCAGCCTTCCTCAAGATTGCAGCATTTTCCAATTACTGTATCACATTGTTGACTTTTTAATTAATGTCACGACTGTGATGTCTGCTTCACTGCATGTCTGTAATAAATATCAGCTGAAGACGTGAGCCAATGAAAACATCATCTAATTATTTCCTTATTTATCAGACTTACATTGAAAAAGCCATGCATTACAGTGATTCATGTTTTTTTTTCTTCCATTCTTATGAAACAGACCAAGCATTGACATGACATTTAGTTGAGAGAATTCATGTTTATGTAACATATACAGATATTTTATTACGGCGGTCCAATTCATGTGCTGAAGCCACTTCCGGCCTTGCAGCGCTGTCACTCTAACATGACTTCTGATCCAACATCACACTGGCAACAGAGCAACCAGATGTGGCAGGTTAGGATATATTAACCCATTCAAATCAAGTAAAAAAAAAAAAAACAACAACAACAACTCCACTCTAGGATTTGGATTCTGGTAGTTTTTTGGTAGGTATCAATTCAATGTGCAGTTTTTTATCATCTAATTGTCCCCCTAATGGATGGGTCTGTGAGCTATTGCTCAATAATTACCTGCACCTGTTTATCTTTCTCAAGTAGCATTTTTCTGTAAATGGTTAGTGTAGGGACTTGCAAGATACGAGGAACTTTGAGGCCATTTACGAGCTTGTAAATATATAGGGGCCACTTTATCAACTAATACCTCACATTTGATATTTTTCTAGTATGTCATCATTTTATTGCCCAAAAGTACTGGGGAGCAGAGGGTGTCAATATTTTGTGTTGGACACCTAAAAAGTGCTGGACAGCCCGCCCAATTCAATAGCAGAGGCATAATAGGCTGTAAGCCAGCATGGTGCACGACACGTATCTGTTTAAATGGCACTCTTTTGTATTGCCTTATCTATATGAAATTATAATACCAGCAACCAGTCCTCTCATACATATAAGGCATGTGAGTGATTGTCTTATCGGTATTTTTGCATTTGTGCAATGTCCCCAAGTATTATACTATGGCTTTTCTGCATACTGGTGTGAACAGAGATCAATTCAGTGCAGTTTTTTTTTTCTAATTGTCCCCCTAGTGGAGGGGTGTGTGAGCGACTGCTCAGCAATTACCTGCATCTGTTTATCTTTCCCAAGTAACACAAGGGCTTGAATTGCCTCCTACTGGGTTCAGTCTTTAGTCCAGCCATTGAGCTATAAGTATGGCCTAGTTGTTTTTTTAGTTTTTCCAAATTGAAGCACTTGGAAACAGATTCAATTTCATTTTGATATGAATCCCTACGGCGAGGCTAGTGATACATGCATTGCTATCCCATCAAAGAGTTTTCACAAGCCAAAAATAAAAAAATCTTATGCTAAATTTAAGGAGAAAATCAGTTTTGTACATAAAATATGTACTTTGACCTTGCCTTTACTAGCAGTACAGTATCATAAACCAATTACACTGCATCCAATAACTCATGGATATGTGACATTAACTTGATTGACAGACTGTCTATTAGTAATTATTCATATATCTTTCAGACTCCATAGGCCTCTTCACATATGTGTGGTAATCTGGTTTCCCTTCTCTCCAGTGTTGTGCATGGACTCCAGAGGGTAAATGAACTGATCGTATATTCTCCTTTGGGAGCAGTTTTGGCAGTTCTAGCAGCTGTTCACCGGACAGCTCTCTATGCCAGATAAAAAAAAATTGCTGCGTGTAGCATTTTTATGGTTTGCTATGGACAAAGTCACAAAAAAGTGATCAGTTGTGTCCAGTTCAGACATCAAACAACTGTCCAGACACAAATGATACATGTGAATCCAGCACTAATTAGCTCTTTTTTTAAGGTTGCTAATAAGTGGCTTGACTATATTCAGGATGTTGCCAAATACCCGATAAGGTGGTTCATAACTAATTCGTTAGCACTTGTGCCAATCTGATATTCCCGTTGAGATGAAAACTGGTCCTGTGTATTCACAGATGCTACCATCACTTGTAGTCTGAGCTAATGGAGAGACAGGCAGATGGTGGCTAGACCCAGTAATGGGGAATACTTTTTCTTAAATTAAGTACCCCTGATTATCCTCATGGGCCCAATCAACTATTAACATTTCATGTGCATTCTCATCTCCTTGATCAGCTTTAAACATGTAGGCAAAAATAAATAAATATTATTACCAAATACATTGCTGTTTTACTTTCGCTTTATTTCAAAATTAAAGCAGTTCTTTTCTCCTGCTTGTTTACAGAAGCTTCTCTAGTTACCAACCACCTTTCTCTGCTCCAGCAGTGATCGGACTGGTGATACCACCCCCTGTTGTATCTTATCAGGATGAAGCTTGTTTTTCACTATCTTCTCTTTCTATTAAGAGTTTTAACCCTTATGCCACGTCCCCACGGCACAGGACAAATACTGGTCGGTTTATCCGACCGGTATTTGTACTGTTTTCGGGCCATGCACACGGCCGTGGGAGACGGCTTTTCTCTGCGATGAGCGGAGAAAA
The DNA here is from genome assembly GCA_025379985.1 of Phyllomedusa bahiana. NCBI lineage: Eukaryota > Metazoa > Chordata > Amphibia > Anura > Hylidae > Phyllomedusa > Phyllomedusa bahiana. Next base: position 121,967 of record JAODAL010003894.1, on the reverse strand, counting down.
GCCCTCCCTCTTCCCATTGACATGTTCATATTCCATCTTAAAATCGGACAGAAGAATGAACATGTTCTATGTTTTTCGTGCCGTCAGCGGTTTGGAAAGCCGCTGGGCGGAAAACCTGTGCAGTGGGGACTGCTGCACAGGTTTTCCATGGCAGCCGGTGTAAAAGTTTGCGGACGGTTTTTCAGACGGTTTGCAAAACCGCCAACCGTCTGAAAAACCGTCTGCAAACCGGTGCCTTGGGGACATGGCCTTAGAATTACTGACCTGGTAACGGCTTTGTGCCATCCTGTCAGGTCTGCAGTGAACATTTATGTGTAATTACATCAAAGATCATTGAGTTACCTAATAGCTCATAGTGTGTCTTGGCAGCATGTAAGGCTGCGTTCACACGGCACAGGACAAATACCGGTCGGTTTGCCGGCCGGTATTTGTCCTGTTTTGCATCCCCGGAAACCGGATGGAAGAATGAACATGCTCAATGTTTTTTGAGCGGACCGCGGACGGAAAACCCTAGGTGGTAAAATGATGCTGCGTTGCCATGGCTAGCAAATGTGAGTCTACATAATAGATAACTGAAGTTTTTTTTTTATAGGAGTTATCCAATCTATCCTGAGGATAGTACATCAATATTAGATTAGGGGGGTCCGACTCCCACCACCCCAGCCAGAGGCGTAACTTCAAGCTTTTGGGCCCTAGTGCAAAAAGTGAAATGGGGCCCCCATGTTACCATGCGCCATTTACAATACTGGTGTTTTCTTATGTGGCAGGAGGGCTTTTGGGCCCCTCAGGCTGCAGGGCCCGGTAGCGACTGCTACTGCTGCACCCCCTGTAGCTATGTCCCTGACCCCAGCTGATTAGCTAAGGTGCACGTGCGAGCACTGCAGACTCTTCAATGCTTACAAGTGCTCGTACCTGTAATCACTGTATTGTTAGTTGTGGTGAGAAGGTCTGAATTGCAGTCCTGCGCACTTGAATAGCAATTCAGACTTCCATACAGCAGCAGCTATGATTCTTATCAGCACACAATGATATACTGTACAGTATAGCTGCTTTTAGCTTGGACTGCTGGGTGAAAAGTCAGCAGCTCCCAATTGGAGTGATCCTCCTCATACATCCTCCTCTGTGAATGCCAGTTGTCCTCCAAGGCTCTTTCCTTCTTCTTCCCCAAACAATTTTATTACAGCAGCACTTGAGTGAGAACAACAAAATAAGTTCTTTTTCTCTCTAAAGTGCTGCCCCCTCTTTCCCGTCGCCACAGGTACCTGTCCTCAAGTACCTTTTATAAATACAGCCCTGAAAACACCAAATTCTTTACAACATTTAAGCTGAAAGTCCCCAATTGCTTGTGCAACCTTTTTGACTGCCAGGTTGGTTTCACCTAATATGGCACCATTTGATTTTACAAGATATTGTTGCATAGACATACATTTGTTCTTTTAGCTATTCTGCACTATACATAGTCAAAATTCTTTTTGCAGCAATATTTCTGACAATAGTATTTGGGCACAGTCAGGGATGTGGGGGACTCAATCAATCTAGGGCCCTTCTGATCACCAAGACATCTCACTGTAGACAGATAAAATACAACAGTTTGATTCTTAAAGGAAAGTCAAAACATGCCGCGAAACTGAGATCCACAATGTCTAAACGGAGATAAGGTTAATAAGGCTTTAGGCTTTGTTCACATTTGCATCTGAAATCCTGTTTGGTACCTCTGGTGCAGATGTGAAAAGCAACACCAAGGGATCCGTTTCACAATGGCCACTCACGGCGCCCGGTGGAAATACAATGGGTCCGTTGGCTATCCAATGTGGTGTCTGGACGAAAAAAAAATTCAGTCATTTTCGACAGAACATGCGATGGAGGTTCCAAATGGAACCTCCAACATATATATGAACCCATCCTAAGAGTAGTGAGATAAGGGTGGTTTTACACATGGCTTTTTTTGGAAAATTGTCACTGCAGATTTTTGAGTCAAAAATAGGAGTGGACTAAAATGTAATGGGAAATATAAGGAAATGAGTTATAATTCTTCTTTCTGTAGGATCCATGTCTGGTTTTGGCTCAAAAAACTACAGTGGTCGTTTAAAAAATTACCATCATCGCCCTGAAAAGGGCGGCTCCACTATATTATGCACACAGTAGTCATTATTATTATCGGTCATGTATAGTGGAGCCGCCCTTATCAGGGCGATGACCCCACTGACCGATGGGGTTTAGTGTATTGTATATCTAGGTGATTGGTTGGTTATTATATAGGGGCACATTGTGACATTTTAACAGGGATATATATATTTTGCAGAGATAGTGTTGGTACATACTCATTGTCCTTATTCTATATGTTAAATTTTGTTCTTGCCTTAGAAAAACATATAGAACCTAGGAAAGATAAAATGTAACTTTTATGAATTACTATATAAAACCCTATATGTCCCTAAACCTACAAACAAAAATACCTAAGATACAGCTGCCTAACAAAGATGGAGAACCCGCCCCAATAAGGGCGCCCCCAAACCAGGAACAATTTTGGGAACGTATAGTTATTCTGTGTTTTGGAAATTGTGTTTGGGGAATATATAGTTATTTATTTTGCCACTTTTTGAGCACTTCTTTCTTTTTTCTTTGTTTACTTAGCATTAGTTTTGTAGTTTAGCTAGTTAGGGGCAGTTAGGGTTAATGATAGTTTAGGTTCCTGGTTTGGGGGCGCCCTTATTGGGGCGGGTTCTCATTCTTTGTTAGGCAGCTGTATCTTAGGTATTTTTGTTTGTAGGTTTAGGGACATATAGGGTTTTATATAGTAATTCATAAAAGTTACATTTTATCTTTCCTAGGTTCTATACCTTTAGTGGTTTGTTTGTCATATATAACATTGGTATAACCAGGTTTACATATCTCTTTATCAGGGGTTCTCTCTACGCCCAGATATCTCATTAAATGTAGTTTTTTTTGTAGCTTGTGTCTTTGCTTAGAGACCATCAAAATGTCATTTCCATTTCCTGCCCAAGAGCAGCTTCAAACTGATCCTGTAGTTCTAACATGCAGGCAAGTAATTTGATGTTCACCCCTTTATACACGTACACCATCCCCTGCTGACTGCCTCTGTCACTGATTTCACAGGTTGTGTTAAAATCTATGATAATGCAACCTGAAATTCATGGCACAAAAACTTAAATATATTTTTGGTTGATCAGGGTCAATAATGACCCCAAACAGAACTATGTTCAGATCTTACACATTGTTATTACTTTGTAGTGATAACTTCTAGTCAACAAAGGGTGATCTGGGACACTTGTTACTGAGATATTAAAGGCACTGTCCATTAGCGCAATTAATAAGTCAGATTTCAGTTCTATAGATGTATTTTTCTTATTTGCATGTTACATAAATGAATGACAGCGTCGCAGGAGCCCACCACAGTACCAGAGGATCCTCCCATAGTCCAAAGCTCTGACACAGTACTTTCCCCTAATATAGTAGGGCCCTCCAATATCTAGAACAACCTCAATTTGAGCTGTTTTCACAAACAATCACCATATCCTATTAAATACTGCATTTACTTTAAAGTGGACTTACATAAAAATACATGGAGTTTCACTTGAAAGAGGCTGTAAATATTCTATTGCAAATCCAGTTGGGATAAAGGCTATGTTCACACGGCTTATTTTGGGGCGCATTTCGTCAAGCATTGAGAGCGTACTGCGCTCTAATACAAGTGAAATGCTCCCCAATCATTACAGTAATCCACAGTTCTCATAGAGAACTATGGATTACGCCTCCTCTCCCCGTGGATACAATACGATCGTATTGTATGCGCGGGAGATAATTGACATGTCATTTATTCACGGCACTTACACGCCACGAGTAATGGCTGTCAATGGGGCCGGCGGGAGTGCGTGCCGATTGGCGTGAGCTCCCGAACACCCGGCGGAATTGTGGGCGTACTGTACGGCCTGCAATTAGCCACGTGAACATAGCCCAAAAAATACTCTACATACCTTGACGAATGTGTAACCGATTGCATTACATGCGATACTGGCAGTGATCCCTGTTTTCTGCCACATTTTGATGCTGCACTGTTCTTAAACGTGTCTGCAGCAAATTAGGGGCCTAGCCGCAGTGTCATGTTGGATGTTTTTCTTCACAACCGCCTGGAATAGTGATAGTATCTGAGTCTTTTCTCCATATCAATCGCTTTAAGCGCCTACACTATGGTGACACGATCCAGATGTCATTTTGCCATTTTTGCAGCTTTTTAACAAGTTGAGTAAAATGTCTCATTTTCCTGTGCTAGGTGTCTCAGAGGTTCTGTAGGTGACTGCTCCAGATGATGCGATTTATCAATTCTGCCCTGTGACTTTTTCGGACGGCCTCCGCCATGAGAAGGGATCAGTCATCCCGTTGTTTCCAGTAGTATCTTCTGAGTAACACTCTATAAGGGAATGTCAGGAACATCGTATTTCTTCATAAATTCACTCTGAAATGAATTGGTGACCGAATAAGTTGGCACCATAAGGTCCCACTGCTAAATACTGTACACCACTATGTTGATGAGAATTTGAGTGACTTGGTGAAGATGTATGGGGTATGCACCATAAAGTCGCAATCAGAGGTTCAACATCGTTAGGGGCTACCTCATCGCTCTGAGACAAGGGAAGCCCCTTATACCGAGGAGCACATTTCATATAGTTTCATCCAGATTGTTTTGTTCTAGCGAGAGTTACTGCAAAATATTTGGGGCCTCTTTCGAGTAAATCTCACTGTAAGGGCTTGTTCACACGATGTTTTTGAGCCGCTATCCGGTTCAGTTTTTTTAGCACTGAAAACTGCATCCAAAAAGCGGATCTGAAAAATCAACAGCTAATGCTGGTTTGGGTCCGATATCTATGCTAGCAACATGCGTTTTACGGATCCGCTTTCCGCAGCACAAAGCGGATCCGGTTCTTTCCTTTGGGGACTTCTGTTGCATAAAACGAAACAAGAAATTACATGTCATTTCTGAAGACAGATCGGCAAAACGCAGCACAGAAAAGCTCCCAAAAGCGCATCGCCGTTCTCTCGTGAGAACAGCGATGCGCTTTTGTCAGTGACAGCTATGGAAATCACACTGACCATTGTTGGATCCGTCTTGGACCATCATCAGGAATTTCAAGGTCCCATACAGTCAAAGTGTCTGGGTCCCCTCCCCCCCCCAAAAAAAAACAAAAAAACATAGGCTGAATGGGGGAAAAACTCACTTTTGGGGTTTACTTTTATAGAAACTTACTATATGATATTAAAGGGGTTTTGCCAGGACGTGCCTTACCTGCTAAGAAGCAATTGTGAACAAGCCATGCTGAGCTAAAAGAGAGAGAGAGAGACAGACAGACAGCCAGAGCACAGAGCCTGCATAAAGGATCGTGTGAAATGTTCACTCAAATAATGAAACTACAACTAGTGGAATCTGTATACAAAAGACAACACCTTTTCTCCACAGCCTCTGGAAAGCTCCTTCATGTTCTCTGTCATCAGATAAAGCAGGGATCTACTCAGATAATCACACTACAACTAGTGGATTCTGTATACAAAAGAAAACCTATTTCTACCAGGTGCCTTGAAAGCTTCTTCAGCTCCCTTTCATCAGGTAAGAAGTATTCTCTGCGCAAGCCCGGCCAGCAGCTCTTGTCAGGTCATATCTAATAGAAGCTTTTTTTTTGTAAACGGTATTTTTATTAAAGTTTTTCATAAAAATAAAAATAGTTGCATTTCTTTGCAAGGGAAAACCACATCAGAAATTTCAATTTTAATTTAATTTTTACAAAAGAGCCCAAAAACAGTGGCAGTTTTGAAGAAATATTTGTTAATGGGCTAAAGAGGGCAAAAATATTTCCAATTATATCCAATATATCAAAATGGGCCCCCGTATTATTAAACTGTTTGAAAACCCACAAATAAAAGGGAAAAAGGGGACTTCCCCCAAGACGAGAGGGGAAAAGGGGGGGGAGGGCTTTTTAAAGAAAACCTGAAAAAATACAACCTGAAGGTCCATAAAGACTTTAAAGTTTTGCTCAGGCCCCTATATCGTGTACTGTGACATGGGGTTGTCCCGCTGCCCCCGGGTTTCCGGATGAAATTTAAAAAACGCCATCTTTCCCCTTTGGGGGCATTTTTAAAGTATTCAAAAACCTTTTTTTCCTTTAAATCGAAAACCCCATCATTTAGCCCTTGGGGGGCCCATTTTGTTTCCAATCGAAGAGATAAAACCCATTTGTTTCCAGTGGGGAATTTAGTAGGTTTTAGTTTCTGAACGGGTTTTTCCTAGTGTCTTTGGGAAAAAAATTTTTAATATGAACCCAAATGGTTTCCGGGTTTTTAACTGGTTTCCCAAGGAAAAATCTCTGAAAAAAATTTAAATTTGACACCGTCCAAAAGCGGTCTAATGAAGGTACCCCTCCCAAAAAGAGGGTGGGGGACAGGGCTCCATTGAAAACACACCCCCAAAACTTTGTATCAGGTTTACGAAAGGTTTTTTTAAGGGTTTTATGAAAAGGGAAATTTGGCTTTTTGTGATCCCAAAGCATCAAAAATTTTTTAACTGGTTTTTTTTTTATGGGTTTCCCTGCACAGTGAAGTTTGGGTGCTCCTGCCCATCCCAGTTCCCTTTCCCCCTCCCTTAAAGCGGTTTTGTTCAGAAACCCTTCCCATTTTGGGCATATAGGGTTTGTTATGGGGCCCTTTTGGGATTTGGATTCGACAGCAATGCATAGATTATGATATAAAGAACCCCAAATTAAATTTGGCAAAGCTTCTTTAGTTTAACTCGAATTGGTGGGGAAAAGATCCACTGATGATTTTCGAAATGGGGGAATTGGAAATGGGCTATTTGTAAAAAGGAGTATAGCAAAAATTGGGTTTCCAAAGTCAGCTTCTAGACCTGGAATTTTTAGTACCCGTTTGGGGCGGATCTACATGCAGAAAAATCAAAAATGCCCCCTATAAAACCCAAAGGGGTTTAAAGGCCGGGCTCCCCATACCCCCCTGTAAAAAAGGGGGTTTTGAACAAAAAAGGTTGGTCGGGGGTGAGGCGGCGGGGAAACAAAATTTTTAAAACTTCCTATACTTTTTTTCCACATCCCTCATTTTACCTGATTGGGCCAATTTAATTGAGTATAAATTTGGCCCACGTGGGAAGTGGCCAGAGCAGGGAATTGGGGTGTATGGGTTTGCCAGCCAAAACTTCTCTATTTTAAACCCCTTTTAGAAATTTCCTACCCTTTAAAAGGGACCGGCCCCGGGAATCCCCGAAGCTGGGGCTCCCCAATTTAATTTATTTCACCTTTTTGCCCCAGGGAACCCCCAAAAAACCCCCCTCCCCTCCTAGTCATCGGTATTTCCCTTCTAATTCTTTTTTCTTTTTTTTTTGACCATAAAAAATTTGGGGGAAAGACGCTTGGGAACCTTTAAAAACCCCTTTCATGGGGGAACCGGGACGGGTTAAAACCCCAAAAAATTAGGGTAGAGCGTTTTAGGTATTTTTTCACTTTTTTTTTTTTTTCCCAGCATTCTCCCCAGGAGGGGGAGGGGGGTATTGACATCCTTTTTTGCAATGGGTTTCCCTGATTTCAATTTATATTTGTTTCGAAAAGTTGCTTTATAGAGTGTGGAGAAAAAAAGGGGGTTGAGGTTAGTACCTAAATATCTGGGGCCGACGGATTTTTAAATTTTAGCGATTTAAATTTTCTGCAATGAGATAAATAAACCCTTTAGGAAAAATTTAAAAGACCCGGGCTTCAGTTTTAGGGGGGTGTTTAAAATTTTTATCCGTTAAAAATTTTTAAAACTATGTAGTATTGAGGGGGCAAGTTTTGGCAAAGACGTTAGTGGGGGGGGTAATTTGTCAGCTAACATCATCCCCGAATTTGTTTTTTTGGGAATTTCCCTATCTTTTTACTGGGGACCCCCTGATGTTTTAAAATCTTTTACGAATAAGCGGGGGGCGAAGGGGGCTCGGGACAGAGGAAAAAACACCCAAGGGGGGGTAAGGGGCAAACCCGTCTTTTGCCATTAAAGGGTTTGGGTTTTAAAGGGGAAATAATGAAAGGGGAAGGGTTTTTAGTTGCCCGTTGGGGGTGGGGGAAAAAAGTTGGCCCCAATAGCCTGCAAGAAGGGGGCCCCAAATTCCAAAAATGTTTTTTTAAATGTGGCCTTTATATAGGCCCAATTTGGGGGTCCCAAAAGGCCCTTTTCTTTCATCCCCAAAATTTAGTAATAGAGCGAAATTTCCCAAACCGATTTAACCCCATCAAAATTTGGCTTTAAAACCCCTTTCCCTTTTATTTGGGCCCCCCCTTGGCATTCAGGCCCAAGCCAAAACCCGGCCTTTTTTTACTAAACTGGGAAAACCCTTTTTGCCCAAATTGTTGGCCAGTAATTTTTTTGAATAAATTTTAGATCTGTATTTAGTAGGGCGATTGGCCTGTAGTTTGAAGCTTCTATGGGATCTTTATCAGGTTTAGGAATTAGGGATTTTAGCGAGTGAAGAAAAATGGGCGGTACTGTGGCTCCATTTGAAAAAAATTATACCCCTTTGGAGTTGGTTAAAATTCCCGAAAGTTGGGGTCCATAGACCTGGTAATATAGATATGGTAAGCCGTCTGGGGGGGGCTTTTGCCTTTGGGCATAGATTTTTAGAGCTTTCTTCCATCTCTTTCCCGGGTATTTGAGGAAAATTAAAGGGGCTTTACTGCCTTAATGACAAGGATGGGAGTTTACAGGTTTACCAAAAAGTTTTTTAAATTTGTTTGGGTTTCTCTCCTCTTCAACCCAAAAGGATGGGTGCCCCGGCAGTGGGGGTATAGCTTGGGAAAAGTATTCATGAAAAAAACTTCCAACACGTCGGATCATTAAAGGTTTTCTTGACCCCCTTTTTGTTTTTTTAAAAGCATAATTTTGGGGGGCTCCTTTCCCGGGTTTCCCCCCTTTACTGCCTCGCCCAAAAGGGGGTGCCTTAAAGGGCCCCCTTTTATTTTCTCCCGCCTTTGGAAAAAATTTGCACTTTTTTGTTTGATCGGGGCCAAGGCTTTTTACTGTGCCCCCTAGGGCTATTATTTTTCTCAATTTTTAAACCCCTTTTCGGGGCGGGCAGCCAAAGGACCCAATCCAGGGCAGGGAAAACTGGGTCTGGAGGAGAAAAATCTAAAGCTGGTTTATGTTCCTTTTTATTCTTTTGGGGCCCCCCGGGAAAGGGACCATCCCCCGGGAAAAATGCCCCTTTTGGGGGCTTCCATAATATAAAAAGGGGAGGGACACGATTTTCCCTTTTGGGAATAATACTCTATAAGGTGTTGCCTTAATTCTTCTTAGTTTGGGGGAAATTTTTAAAAAAGGGTTTCGTTTTTTAAACCCCCATGGCATTTACAATCGGGTTTCAAAGGTTTTCCCGTAAAGCAATTTAAAAAGGGGGATGGTCCCCACCAATGTGATTGGGGTTGATTCCCCGGGCCCATCTTCGCCGCAGGGCTGGAATATTTCCAAAAAAAATTAAACTTTTTCTCGAAAAGAGAAATTTTGGGGGGGCCCGAAAAAAGGTATAGGGAAAACGCTCTCGGGGGGTTGCTACTTCCCCGAGGTCCGAAAAAAGGCATATTTTTCTTTAAATTATTTTCCCCGAACTTTTTTGGGGATCCCAGGTTGGGGAAAAGGGGCCCTTAGATTTAGCACCCTAAGTCAAGCCTATTTTCGGTTTTTGAGAAGGCCCATATAAAATCACCCCCCACTTTCACCCTGGGAAAAAGGGGGAACGTTTTGCTTCAAGAGAAATTTGTTTGAAGGGGAAACGAATTTTGAGAAATTTGGTTTTGGTTTTAAAAAAATTTTTGCACGGGAAAAAAGGAAAGCCCGTTTAAATGCCTCTAAGAATTTTTACCCCCCTGGTTTTTCATCGATGACAGTGTTTTTGGACCTGAAAAGGGCAAAATTTTTTGCAAACAGAAATTTTTCCTGCTTTTTTTGGGTTGGGGGAGAATATAGGCTGTAGGGTATGATGCCTAACAAAATTTTAAAATTCCCTTCTTTTTTTGAAGTGGGTTTTTTTGCAAAAAAAGACTATTTCTGGCCCTTTTTTTGTTTTTAAATTCCCCTCGCCCAAAAGTTTTTCTTTTTGCATCGAATTAAGGCCTTTCCCCGTTTAAATTTACACTAAGTTTCCCCTTTTTAATTTATGTGATTTTGTATGCGGGCCCTAAGAATTTTTCATTAAGGGAAACCTTTTCATTAGACAGGGGCCCCAATAGGGGGGGAAAGGAAAAAGACAACACAAAAAACCACCCTAGAACCCCCAGGAGAATTTTTCCTCTTGGGGCTTTCAAAAAAAGTAATCCTCCCCAGGGTTTGTTTTAAACCCCTTTGGGGGAGGAGGGAGAACAAGAATATACCCCCCAAATATCAAAACACCCCAACCAAAAAAAGGGGAAAGGGGGGGGAAGCCCCTCCCAAAAGAAAACCACCACCCGAAAAAGTTCAGCCAACCCGGGCAATAAGGTTTTAGCTGTTTGGGGCGTGTTGGGACTGGGAAGGGTCCCCGTGGGGAAAGTGTCAGGCACCTGCCCGAAAGACCGCAAAGGGAAACCCCCGCCTTTTTTCTTGGGGGGACCCCCCCTGAAACCCCGAGTCAACGTCCCAGGGGACGAAGGGGAAGGGGGTATCTGGAGGAGAGCATCCCGTCCCCCCCCTAAACCCGACCCAGGGTCCAGGGTCAGTAGGGTTTTGAGTGCTAAAAAATTTTTCCAGAACCCGGCCCTTTTCCAATTTGGTATTTTGAAACATAAATTTTCTATCTTTTCATAGAAACCCGTTATTAAAAACCCCATAACTAAGGGAAAATGCAATCACAAAATCAGGGAAAAAATATACCAATGGGCTGTACAGGGGCTTTCCCCTGGGTGACAACCCCCCCTGTTTTTTTTTTGGTCGACCCTTTTTTTGCTGGGGGAAACCGGGTTTTCCAGGTCACTGGGGGGGAAGGGGGGGGGGGGGGGGGGAGTTGTAGCTTCCCCCGTCTGGGGGAGAATCCGGGGTTTGGGGGTGTTTTAATTTAGAAAAGAATTGTCCAATCTCCCCTGTTTTTCTTCAACAAACCAATTTTCCCCCCTTTGTGGGGTTAACCCGGAAGAAGGAAAAAGCCCCATTTTGTTATGGGGAATTTTACGACGTTTTGGAGCTCCTCCCAAACAAGGTTTTTTGGCCAAATCTCTTGGTTAAAAAATTCTCCAATTTAGAAAATTTTTGGGAAACGTTTTTGGGAAATTTTGGGGCCCCCCCATACTCCAATTTGGAAACGTAAGGAAAACCCCCCCCTTTAGACATTATTCGTTTTTTTTTCTCAAAAAATTTTTTTGGCCCGGGAAACAAAAATTTAAAACCCTCGTTGACCAGGGAATTTAGGTTTTGGGCTTTCCCGGGCTCGGTTTGCTCTTTCTTAAATTTTTGCTGTGGGGATGAGGGGTCTCCCAGTAGGGGAATTTGAAGACCAGTATTGAAATGGCAAAGCGTTTTTCAGCAAACCCTTTTTATTCCCGGTTTAAATTTGGATCCGTATTTTTATTACGGCCGGGCCCCCTATTGTCTAAGTCCTCTAGGTTTACATACTGCCTTTTAGGGGCCCCCAAAGCCTGAGCCGGTTTTTTGAAAAGTAAATCAGTGGGAAAATTTCTTTGGGTTGGGGTTTATGGGCGTCTTCTTGGTAGGAAACCCCGCGGCCCCTCATCCCTTTAAATAGAACGCATACGGCAATCTCCCTTCTGGGATGCTTCCTTGAAAATTTTGCTACCCAAAAACCTTGAAGGCCCCGCTCTGGGGTATGTGGGCCCGATAAAGGCCCCTTCCCCTTCTTTCCTCTGTGAAGGGGGCTATGGGGGGAGGTTCAGCAGGTCCCATCAATGATTCGGAGGAGGAGGACCATTGGTGGTCCGGGGACTTCTGGTAGTAGTTTGGGTTGAGCCTTGTCCCTGTTTAGAATCGAGCGGGGGGGAGCTTGGGGGCCCAAAGGTTTTTTTTGGTTTTTTGTTTTTTTGGGGGGTTTTTTGTACGGTGAGGCGGTTTTAAGAATGGGCTGTGTTGGCGTGCGGGGGAGATTGAAAGTCGTAGTGATAGGCTTTGATCTCTCAGTGAGGGTCTTGTTGTGGGGTGTTATCTGGGGGTTGGAGGCGTAGGCAGCGACCCCCAGATTGTTTTGGGTGGCTTGTGGTGGGGCTTGGGGATTTGTGAGGAATTTGGGGACCCCGGACTCTTTAAAATTTGCGTTTGTGTCAGGTAATCTCTGTCCCGGTGCGTGAGAGCTGGCTTCCCTTGAGTATGCAATCCCCTTGTTCTGGGGTTTTTTCAAGGGGCGTAGTCCAATATTTTCGGTAAAATTTTGTATGCCGTGTATTGTCATTCAAGCGATCCCCCATTTAAAATTGCCTTGGCCACAATTGCGTAGGTTTTGGGGCAGTAGGTTTGGGAGATTGCCTTCAGTAGAGTAAAAAGATACATCGCCAAAAAAATTTCTGCAAATGTAAAAAGTTGGCGGGGGAAAATTCTTCGGAGGGGAAAACCAAAGGAAAGTACAGAGTAAAAACGCAAAAATTGTTCCTCATCACTGACTACAGTGTAAGAAGTTTGAATGTGTGTTCCCCCAACCTGTCCCGGGGATGATGGTTCTTTCTTTTGGTATTAAGTCCCGTCGTTTTGGTAAACTTATAGTCCCCCCCTCAGATAGGAAGCTCTATAGGCCCCCCCGTTAGGTGGTGTTACTCCCCCCAGTTAGGTGCACTATGGGCCCCTCAGTTGGGTAGCTCATAGGTCCTCGTTTTTTAGGTGTTAGGTCCCCCCCAGTTAAGAGGATGTATAGGACCCTAAGTGAAAGGGAGGGTTTTATAGGGCCCCTTAATTAGGAGGTTTATAGGTCCCCTCGGTTAGGTAGGCATATGGGTCCCCTCAGTTAGGTAGACATGTATAGGAACCTCAGTTAGGTAGGCATGTATAGGCCCCCTCAGTCAGGCAGGTTTATTTTGCCCCTCGTTAGGCAGGTATATAGGCCCCCAGTTAGTAGGCTATGGGGTTTAGTTATGTGTCTGTTAGGACCCTCATTATGTAGGCATTTAGGCCCCCTTTTTAGGAGGTATATATAAGTTCCCCGTTAGGAGGGAATTAAAAAAATCAATTAAAAAAAATAAAATAATTTTCTTACTTTCCTCCTTTACTGGCTGAGCGCCTTTCCTCTTCTGTGTGGGCACTGTGTATCTGCTGGGAGTCCCCTGGGGAGTCCTGGGTGCACAGCCATGCAGAGTGATTAGGTGTTTTGGTGAGGAGAGACAAACGGAGATGGGGTTCACCTACCAGAGCCCCCAAAGGGCCCTCATGCCCAAAACCCAGCGAGGCCTCCCTTTGCGGCGGGACAGCCAGGGCCCCACAAATTTCTGTGAAACAAAAAAAGCGGTTTTTCCAATGACAGCGGGGGTCCCCTTTTCTTCCAGATTGGCTGGGCCTGTTGGGAGTACGCCTTTTTACTGCCCTAACACAGAGCATTGCAGGGTTTAAACGGCGTTTTACTGTGCAGCCCCTATAGCCCGCAATATGCGGTTGTTAGAAGTATGCGCTGACCGCAGGGGCGTAGCTATAGGGAGTGCGGAGGTAACAGCTTCTACCGGGCCCTGCAGCCTGAGGGGGCCAAAAGCCCTTCTGTCACATAGGGAGACATCAGCATTGTAGGTGGAACATGGTAACTGTGGGGCCTATTTCACTTTTTGCACTAGGGCCCAGGAGTTTCAAGTTGGCCTTGGTGAAACCGACGGGGTTTCTAAGGTCCACTGACTTTTACTTTTTCCCCGTAAAAAGGGGGCTCCGGGGAAAAGCAAAAAGACTGCATTCTCCTGATGCGTATTGTGCGCCGGGAAAAAGCAGGTTGGAAAGGCAGGTGAATTACCGCCAAATTAGCCCGCAAATACGTGTGTGAAAAAAATTTTCCAGAAACGCACATATTTTTTATTACGAGGTGTGCCTTCCCAAAACAATTTCCTCTGCTGGGCCCAAAGATCTTCAATCCAACACTGAACCTTTTCTGTGGAAACCTGCCTCATGGTGTCAGGGATTCATCACATTTTAAACTGTTTGCAGGTAACACAGGATGAAAAAGTACTGTTTAAAAATATTGTACTACTTCATTTATAGCAATACTGCAAATACTGCAGCTCGATTGTCATCAATTAGTAGGAAAGTGTTCAATAATTGCATTAGCAGAGTAATGATCAAGCTGTCAGGCTTCATCATCACAAAGTTACATAGGCATAAGATTCTGCAGTACGTGAGTACAAACAATAGCTAGCCTTCTATTGACCATCCTAATTAGCAAATTACCTGTTCTGCTTCTTCTACCTTTGGCCTGACCTTTTATTATCTTGCCTATATCCGGAGCTCTGCTCTCGTCTCAGTCTTAAGCAGTATGCTGTCTGGAATGATCAGCTCATAAATGTTCCCTCGGTCCGACTGCCCTGACCTCTGCTTGTTGTTAAATGCTTTTGCTACAACTTCTAGTATTACTAGCTGAAGCTTGTGAAAGACTTTCTCAAGCAAATAGTGTTTCTACCATCTGCTGCCCCTGATAGCTTGACCCATTTTTAAGACGCCTCCTGGCAGTCAACAAAAACCTCATAAGAACATTGCTGGATATGTGCACGTTATTAATTCTGTACACAGTAAATTAATGCTTAAAGGGAATGTGTCATCAAAAAATGAGCCATTGTTTAAGTCCCATTTTTATGTTAAACACATTTTTTAGGAATTTTTGGTTGTTTTTTTTTTTTTTCATATCACTTTCAATAGTTACATACATAGTTACATAGTTTGCCAGGTGGAAAAAAGACATACTTCCATCCAGTTCAGCCCATTTTGCTAAAGTGTTGATCCAGAGGAAGGCAAAACCCCCATGAGGTAGAAGCCAATTGTCCTCGTGTTAGGGAAAAAATTCCTTCCCGACTCCAATCTGCAATCAGAATAAATCCCTGGATCAACGACCCCTCTCCAGAATCCTGGTCACTATAACTTGTTATATTACATCTAGAACTGTATCCACCCTTCTTGAACTCTGTTATTGAATTCACCATGACAAGTCCCTCTGGCAGAGAGTTCCACAGTCTCACCGCTCTAACAGTAAAGAATCCCTTTCTATGTTTATGTAGAAACGTTCTTTCCTCAAGACGTAAAGGATGCCCCCTTGTTCTAGATACAGCCCTGGGTATAAATAAATCTTTAGCGAGATCTTTATATTGGACCCTTATATATTTAAACATATTTATTATGTCCCCCCGTCTTTTCTCTAAACTAAATAACCCCAATCTTGCTAATCTTTCTGGGTATTGTAGTCCACCCAGTCCTTTTATTATTTTTGTTGCCCGCCTTTGTACTTGTTCAAGCTCTACAATGTCTTTCCTGTGCACTGGTGCCCAAAACTGTACACAATATTCCATGTGTGGTCTAACCAGTGACTTGCATAATGAGAGAATAATGTTCTCATCATGTGCAATTATGTCCCTTTTAATACAACCCATGATCCTATTTGCCTTGGCAGCTGCTGCCTGACACTGGCAGCTACAGTTAAATTTAATATTTTTTAATAATTCTTAAGTCTTGCAGTTTTCACTTTAGCCACTAAGCCTTGTTTGCACTGCTTTAACAGCAGTCATAGAGATGCTTTACAGTAGCTTCATGCACATAGAAGACTTAAGACTGACTCAGTCCCATTCACTTCTATAGGAGAGTTTTCTAGTAATGCTCTGTGACCTGGGAAGTAATCAGTGTGCAGGGAGGGGAAAGGGTGAACTGTGACTATCTCCTCTTGTGACTGGTGAATCCTGTGTTATCTATTCACACTGGTGTCTCCTTTCAGTTTGACCCTCTTTGTGCTGATAATGAGCAGACAACTGAGAATCTATCTGTACAGAACAGGAAGTGTCAGACTATTATTACATAGTTTTATATGATTTGGAGTAAAAAGCAGAGGAAATACTAATAGAGGACTCCTTTACCTCTTACTGATATATAGCTACACCATGAAGTTGTTAAAGGATTATGGAGGGGGGCACATATTGCACCATTCGATATGTTGTAGGTAACGGCTATTAATCAAAGCCGGGACGGTCGGAGATAACTCTGATCCCGGAATTTTAACCTCTTAGATGCAACAACAAATGCGTCCGCAGCATCTAAGGGATTAAGAACTGGTGTTGCACACCATTCCGTTGCCCAGTTCGCCCTAACTCGACGAGATCCAACTTTTGTCATTTTATGAACAAAGGAAGAAAAATGTTATACATAATTGGTATCATTGCGTTTGTAAAAGTCTGATATACTAAATTATAATATCAATTTATCTTATTAAGTGAACACTGTAGAAAAAAAAACAGTGTCAAAGTTGGTCACTTTGGATGACATATATAAACAGGGCTGCGCCAGAATTCTGGCCTCAAAAAGCTGTAGTGGACTAATTCTATAGATGTATGAACAGGCGTACTCCAAACTTTGGCGCGATAAGTGCCTCGGTAGAGAAAGCCATTACTGCGCAAATGCCGCAAGGTATCTCGCCTACAATACGCCAAACAGCACAGAGACAAGCCTCAAAACTTCTGGAACAAGGTAATTTGGAGTGATGAGACCAAAATTTGACTTTTTGGCCACAACCATAAACGTTACATTTGAAGAGGTGTCAACAAGGCCTATGATGAAAGCAACACCATTCCTACTGTAAAGCAAGTAAGTGGATCGCTGATGTTTTGGGGATGTGTGAGCTACTTGGAGGTTCCAACATGACAATGATCCAAAACACAAGGCCAAGTCGACCTGTCATTGGCTACAGCAGAACAAAGGGAAGGTTCTGGAGTGGTCATCTCAGTCTCCTGACCTCAACATCACTGAGCCACTTTGGGAAGATCTCAAGCAAAGCGCAGTTCATGCAAGACAGCCCAGGAATTTACAGGAACTGGAGGCTTTTTGCCAAGAAGAATGGGCAGCTTTACCATCTGAGAAAATAAAGAGCCTCATCCACAACTACCACAAAAGACTTCAAGCTGTCACTGATGTTAGAGGGCGCAATACTCGGTATTAAGAACTTGGGTATGGGAACTTTTGATCAGGGTCATTTGGGTGTTTTTGATTGTCATTCTGATTTAAAAAGAGAAAACACAGTAGTTTGACAATAAATGGCTTCACCCAACCACTAACCATGAGTGGAAAAAAAGTTTTTGTGTTATCATTCATATTCTCTGGAAAAAGGCCCAGAAAGCAAAAAATTATGGAATGGGGCATGTTTCTTAAGGCATTCTCTTGGCTGCTCATCCATGTGGAAGGGGTTCTCAATCAATTTGGGTATGAATCCATCTTTGTGTATCACATACACCCATACATGCTGATTTTCTTCCATGTGGCAGATAGGATTTTTCACCAACACAATACAACAGAGCTACCAATGTCCGATGTTGTTTTGAACAAGACTTCCAAGTACTACCTTGGCCCCCAAATTTCCTAGATGTGAATCCAACGGACCACCTCGATCCTTGTGTTTGCTCTATGGATCCACCCCCACGCAGCCTCCAGCAGCTGTGCGATGCAGTCTGTATGGCTCCAAATACCTGTGACAATCTACCAGGACTTTATTGAGTCACTTCCAGCCCGTCTAGCTGCTGTTTGGCAGGACTATGTTTTTAAGCCAGATCTTGTTCTCAATCTGTGGATAAGCAGTAGAGGAATTCTATCAGCAAGTCTCTGGTAACGAGCTTGAACATGCTAGATCTTTTACAATAGATCTAATTTTAGAAATGTACTTGAGCATGTTATTAGTAGTCTAGCTCTTTACTCTTTTATTTTAGATTTTTGCACATTTTACATGTGGGGAAGTTGACATTAATGTATACAAACAATGATACACATACTGCTTTATTTACAATCCAGCTGATTTATGCCGTTTGCATTACATTTGAAATGTAAAGCAGAAAAATCATATAGATAGATCTTTCATGGTGCACTACCCTTATTATCTGACTTTCAAGCATGTATTAATATTTTACCAGCTCATTCAATACATTGTACAACATTAGCCTCCCCTGGCAGCTGTACAATGGCACTTTCATTAAGCAGTTATAGAGCCAGAGCGATTGAATGTGCACAAAGTAGTTATATAACAGCAGTGATTGTTAAACGAATATTTCTCGCTATGATGACTTCAGGCTAACACAATCATAAAAATCCTGTTGTGTGATTCCTGTTTGTTGATACTTTTGAAGCTGTATTACAGAAGAAGAAACAATGTTCAATCTTATACTGTTGTCCTAGCAAAATACCCAGCAGCAGGACTTCATAATCTAGTGTAGAAATTAGATACTCAATCATATAACAGGAAACAAAAATGATCTTTTCCTACTCAGCAAAGTTTGGAGGCACGTTACTGCAGTGGACAAAAAACGACCTGAAAACGAATTACTAAAAATGTTCATGAAACTGAGTTTTCTGTCCACTGCCTGTCAAAAGCAGCTGAAAAAACGGCAGTTTTTGGCGAGTTTTTCATTTTTTGGAGCGTTTTTTGGAGCGTCTTTGCTCTGCTTTTTAATGTATGCACAAATTAAGCCATTGGATGTAAGCTACACCCTACAGGTGGAGTTAACATGTTAAGTAGTCACTTCCTTTAGATCACTGTAGCCCTTTTGAGCACATTGTCCTTTGTGTGCTGCTAAGTGCAACTACTATATTAAATTTTGCACCAGATTCTTGCACCAAAATCCACAAAAACCACATTATCTTTCCATTTTCAAGAAAAACTGTATTAGCGTCAAAATCTGTAAAGAAAGGATTTTAGCGGCAAAATACAAAAAAACAAATTATTGTTCCAAATTCCATAAAAAAAAACTATTTTTAGTGTCAGAAGCAAGATCACTTTATTAGCCCCAAAATTTTTAAAGATATTGATCTTAGCGCCGAAATCTATAAAAAACGTATTTTTAGCGCCAGAAGCGAGATAACTTTATTAGCACCAAAATATGTTAAGAAAAAGATTTTAGCACCAAAATCCGCAAAAAAACGGATTCTTGCGCCAAAATCCGTAAAAAAACGTATTTTTGGCGTCAGAAGCGAGATAACGTTATTAGCACCAAAATCTGCAAAAAAAATTATTTTAACGCCAAAAAACGTAAAAAAACAGATTCTTGCGGCAAAATCCGTAAAAAAACGTATTTTTGGCGTCAGAGGCAAGATAACGTTATTAGCGGCAAAATCTGTAAAAAAAATTATTTTAGTGGCAAAAAACGTAAAAAAAAACGATTTTTGCGGCAAAATGCGTAAAAAAACGTATTTTTAGAGTAAGTGGCGAGATAACGTTATTAGCGGCAAAATCTGTAAAAAAAATTATTTTCGTACCAAAAAACTTAAAAAAACGGATTTTTGCGCCAAAATCCGTAAAAAAAACGTATTTTTTGGCGTCAGAGGCGAGATAACGTTATTAGCGCCAAAATATGTAAAAAAAATTATTTTAGTGCCAAAAAATGTAAAAAAATGGATTCTAGGCGTCAAAATCCATAAAAAACATATTTTTGGCGTCAGAAGCGAGATTACGTTATTAGCGCCAAAATCTGTGAAAAAAATTGTAGCGCCAAAAATCGTTAAAAAAGTGGATTCTTGCGCCAAAATTCGTTTTAAAAAAACGTATTTCTGGCGTCAGAAGCGAGATAACTTTATTAGCGGCAAAATATGTAAAGAAAAGTATTTTAACACTAGAATCCGTTAAAAAAAAACGGATTCTGGCGCCAAAATCCGTAAAAAAACTTATTTTCAGCGTCAGTAGCGAGATAACTTTATTATCGCAAAAATATGTTTTGAAAAGGATTGTAGCATCAAAATCTGTAAAAAAAACTGATTCTGATGACAAAATCTGTAAAAAACCTATTTTTAGCGAAGAAAATATGAATTGCGGGGAAAATTGTTTGGGGCCAAAGCATGATCATTTTTTTACAAAAGTACAGACAAGGAAAATAAGACACTTGTATGCAAATTTTTATAAGGATTAACCTTTGTTACCACCCATTATAGGGGTAACTTGGGTTCCTGGGTGGGTTTTCATGAAAAATCGCGGCAAAAAACGCTGCGAAAACGCGCCAAAAGACGTCCGGCGCTTTCCATAGACTCCTGTAGTAAATTTTCTGCCCTGTTCTGCCGTTTTTTAGAGCATGTTGCAAAATACGACCAGTAAAAAAAACGAGCAGAAAAAAGAAGCTCAGTGTAGACAGCAGGACGTTTTTACAATAAAAGTCTATGGGAGATGATTACAGTCGTTTTTCCAGCTTATTTTGAAAACGAAAAACACTGAAAAAACGGACGTTTTTCTGTGCAGTGTAGACAGAGCCTTATGCAATGCTGTTTTATATAGGGATTTAGCTTACAGTATATCAAAAAAGTGAGTACACACCTCACATTTTTGTACATATTGTATACATCTTTTCATCCGACAACACTGAAGATATGACACTTTGATACAATGTAAAGTAGTCAGTGCTTAGCTAGTGTAAATTTGATGTGCCCTCAAAATAACTCAACACCCTGCCACCAATGTCTAAACCACTGGCAACAAAAGTGAAAATGGACTAATTGTGCCCAATGTGCCCTTTTCCCTCCATGGTGTCATGTGATTTGTTAGTGCTACCAGGTCTCAGGTGTGAATGGGGAGCAGATGTGTTAAATTTGGTGTTATCATTCTCAGGCTACGTCCATACGGCAAGGACAAAATACTGGTCAGAATCTAATCAGAATCCGACCAGTATTTTACACTCTGTTTTCGGTTTTTTGTCACGTTTTTGTCGCACTTTTTTGCTGCAGTTTTTGGATTTCGGACACTTCATTCAATTAAACAGTACTATAATCCGCCTTTTTCAAGTATTACGGCGGATTATAGAACATGTTCTAAGTTTTTTCAAAACCGACGTTTTTGAAATCCAATATCAGAAAATCCGAGCTGACTAGACTACAGTTCAGATTTTCTATTGAGGTCTATTGGAGTTTTTGCGAATTCTTAATACCAAATCCGCATAAAAATCCGACAGTAAATCACTGTTGTGTAGACATAACCTTACACTCTCTCATAATGGTCACTGGAAGCTAAACATGGTATCTTATGGGAAAGAGCTCTCTGAGGACCTGAAAAAAAAACAAGAATTGTTGCTCTACATAAAGAAGGCCTAGAATATAAAAAGATTACCAACACCCCGAAACTAAGCAGCAGCACAAGACAGGTTTCACTCTGAACAGGCCTCTCCTTGGTCGACCAATAAAGTTGAGTGCACGTGCTCAACTCATATCCAGAGATTGTCATTCCAAAAGAGACAAATTAGTGCTGCCAACTTTACTGCATAGGTTAAGGGGGTTGGCCTGTCAGTGCTCAGACTACACACTGCACACTGCATCAGATTGGTCTGCATGGCTGTCCTCGCATAAGAAAGTCTCTTCTAAAGATGATGCACAAGAAAGCCTGCAAACAGTTTGCTGAAGATTAAGCAGACTAAGGACATGGATTACTTTAACCATGTCCTGTGGTCTGATGAGACCAAGATAAACTTATCTGGTTCAGATGGTGTCAAGCATGTATGGTGACAACCAAGTGAGGAGTATGAAGACTAGTGTGTCTTGTCTTCAGTCAAGCATGGTGGTGGGAGTGCCATGGTTTGGAGCTGCATGCGTGCTGACAACTGTGGGCAGCTACAATTTATTGAGGGGACCACGAACGCTAATATTTTCTTAGCATACTTAAGCAGAGCATGATCCCCTTCCTTCGGAAAAGTTGCCGCTGGGCCACAGGGCAGTATCCCAACATGATGACTCCAAACACACCTCCAAGATGACTATTACCTGGCTAAACAAAATTAGGGTAAGGGCATGTCTCCACGGAACGGGTTTTCGGCCGTTTTTTCAGCTGGTTTGCGGTTTTGCAGACTGCCTGAAAAACCGGCCGAAAATGAGCACAACGGTGCTCTATGGAAAACCCGGGGGACGGTTTTGCCGCCGCAAAAAAAGGTCTTTACATTTTTCCGTCTGGTTTTCGGAGGAATTTGAAGTCAATGTGAAAGGGGGGGGGTTTTTCTGTCATCGTGGGAAAAACCACACCTACCCCCCCGGGGTGGGGACCACTGCAAAACAGTGGTTTTGGCATTGCCGTGGGGGAAAGACCTAAAAGTGCTGGATGGCCCCGCATGTCTCCGAGCTCACTATTAGCATCTGGGGGTCCTAAAAAAGAAGGTGGAGGGCGCAAGGTTCTAAGGTTGTTACAGGCTTTAAATGCGGGGCGTAAATTTCGCCCCGCAATTTTCGCGTTTTGGCCGGGGGCGGGCTGGAGGGGGGGGTTTTGGGGGGGGGGGGGAACTTCGCCGGCCCATAGACAGTCTTGCTAGCGGCGCATTACGCGCTATGAAAGTGACCTGTCAATTATTCTCCCCCACTTCGGCAGCTCTGTCGTACGAGCAGGGAGATGGATACGTATGCTTGTTCTCTATGAGAAAATGTGCATTACCGGGTAGGGTTAACTGGGACGGATTCAGCCCGTAATTGGGCACTTGCGGCGCCCTAATTACGGACTGAATTACGTCCCAGAATAAGCCGTGTGAACATGGCCTAACAGTCACCAGCTTTGTGATGTCGACATGGAGGAGGATTTCAGTGGCTGCAACCCATGAAGTTCTAGTGAACTCCATGCCCAAGAAAGTTAAAACAGTGCTAGAAAATAATGGTGGCTCACAAAATATTGGCACTTTGGGCACAATTTGTCCATTTTCCCCTAGGGGTGTATTCACTTTTGTTGCCAGCGGTTTAGACATTGATGGTTGTGTGTTGAGTTAGGCTATGTTCACTCTGCGTAATTTCGGGGCGCATTTTGCCACGTATTAGCGCTTATTATTAACGCCCCGCAATTACGGTAATCCATAGCTCTCATAGAGAACTATGTATTACGCCTCGTCCCCCCGCACGTACAATGCGATCGTATTGTATGCGCGGGGAGATAAGTGACATGTCAATTACTCGCGCGATTACACGCCGTGAGTAATGCATGTCTATGGGGCCGGCGGGATGCCGCCCCCCATGCTTTGGGAGTACGCGCTGATCAGCACAACTCCCAAATCACCCGGCGCATTGCAATTACGCCGTGTGAACATAGCCTTATTTTGAGTGCATACCATATTTACACTGTTATATAAGCTGTACACCGACTACTTTACATTGTATCAAAGTGTCATATTTTCAGTGTTGTCCCATGAAAAGATATAACACAATATTTACTAAAATGTAAATAGAGAGACATGTAATGTAATATATTTCGGGGCGTATTGCAGTGCAATTATGCCCTGAAATAAGCCGTGTGAACATACCCGATAGCACATAATGAGCCTAATTAACTTAAGATCTGTAGTGGGTTAAAAACATTTTCCCCAAACCCGGTCCCTTTTCCGGTCTCCAACTCCAAAACTAGCGAAAAGGACCCGGGAATTTTCGAAGCCACGCTGCCCCCTTGAATGCCCCAGACACAAAAGTCTAACTAAGGTCCTGGGGCCCACCAGTGGGGCTGATTCTTGGAGCCCACCAGTGGAGCTTATTATTGGACTCACCAGTGAAGTGGATTCTTAGGGTCCTCCAGTGAGGTTGATTCTTGGGGCTCACCACAGGAGTTGATTCTTGGGGCCCATTCTACAGCTACTGTATGTGACTGCACATACTACACGCCTCTTGCTTTCTGCCTCTCTTTATCTGCCTTTGTACCTGTTAATCAACCCAAAATCTGCTATTATCAGGTGCCGCCATGCACAGGGGTCCTGTCTGATAACAGAGGGAGAAGTAGTTTGCATTTCCCACATTTGTTTAATCATTTCAGGCTATGTTTATGTATAACTGCTTACAGCAATGCAGGTGTTCACGTTACAAGGAGCTTGTGAAGGGAGGTGACAGCTCTGCATACATGAGAACTGATCATTGCAGCAGGTGTGCAGAGCTGTGTATTCCTCTCTCTCACACTGCTCACACAGAATGATGATGTCACCAGTCTTCAGTGAGGGAAGACATGCCTACTGGGAGGAGAGACCCACCCCTGCATTTGAAGCTGTAAGAAAGAAAGAAAGCTTAAAGGGTTTGTATCATTTCAATAAATGGCTATCAGAATAAGGAGACAGCGAAAACAAACAACTTTGCAATTGCATGTCATTTGCAAAGCTGTTTAGTTTTCTCTGTCTCCCTTATTCTCTGTATTAGTAAACATACTTACCCGGTCCCGGTCGGATCCCGCCTCTTCTTCTATTCACTGCCAGCTCTTCTGATTTGCATTCCGGCCCCTGGTCGTAATCATGGGAGCGCGCATTCCAGCGCATGCTCCGTGATGCCGGCTGGGTCTTCCTTTCCCCTGCTCTCTTATTCTGTATTACACACATTCAGGGCATGCGCAGTTGCCCGAAATGCGTGTAATACGTCAGCGCATTGCTGCGCAGTGCTCTGTCTTCCCCCGGCTGCCTATGTATCTATAGTACACATTCCGGGCAGGCGCAGTAGCCCTGGACTGTGTACTATGTGAGCGCATTCCTTCTCCGCTCCCTGTCCTTGGCGAGATTTGGCAGGGAGCAGACACTGAGTGGCGCATTCACAGAGTATTTTTAGTGGTATGTGGGCACAATTATTAAAATTTTTATTAACATTTTTTTCAGAGCTGTGTGCTGCAGCACACAGCTCTACAGAATGACAGGCAGGAAGCTGACATCTTCTTTAAAAAAAAGTATATTTGTATTGTTATGTGGGCAATGACACTTTCTAATGACACAACAAACAAAGACTCATGAACGAGCACAGACAGTGAAGGGGGGATGATGTCATCCCCCTTCAGTTAAGAAACACCCAGATGGGAGGGGAAGAAACGCCCCTGGATTTCAGGAAATGAGATACTGAAACTTCTATGAAACAGCCGAACTAATGAAACAATACATCCCCTTTAAAAAGTCCACAAAAGATTGAAATGAGAAAACCTTTTAAGTAGGGACTCGAGGAAGCTACTAACCGCAGGTTGTGTTATATATGTAGCCTAATTCAATAACGCTACATTTTCTACCAGAATATGAACTATTATTATAAGTTTGAGGAGCATTAAAAGATTTTTGCACTGTGAAGTTTAATACGATATTGGTTGGATCTTGAAGTGTATAAGGCTGTGTTAAATGGGCGGGGAGAGTGAATCTAACAGCTAGAGACTCAGTAATTGCCCAGAAATGACTTAAACATAGATGCATAAATCACTGCCGAAGGGAGTAGGCAGTTTTTTTTCACGTCAGAGAGTGAAAGACGATGAGAACATAGATACAGTCACATACAGCAGCCAGCACAGAAGGCCCATTTCAGTTTAGTTTTCAAACAGCTCAGAGGGGAATACAGGCAGCCAATCACAGCACAGGTGTGTCCCGACCAGGGATGAACTAAATATCAGGCAGTCTGTCACGTACACACTCGCCAGCACGTGACTGGGGGCCACTGTAATGGAGTCGATTTATTTCCACTTGCACTCACCTCTCAATCAGGTAGCGAATCAAGCATAAATCGCACCCCAAGACAGTTTCAGCACCCCAAGTTATCCGCTGCCACAACCTTCCTTCAATAATCAAAAGACAGGAGATCAGAGAGGAAGGACTGCTGATCACCTCACTACTCTCCAGCAGCTACAACCCAAAAAATGCTTTGTGCTTACATAAACCAAATACAATAACAATGACTATAACATACGCATAAAACTGTTATAAAAATAAAAGGGATAAACTTAGAAAGATTTCACACTTACAATGCGTCAGCTTTCAGATCCAAGGGGTATGGATAAAGGGAGATGGAACACAGCTCATTCAGAAATTGAACCCCAGGCTATGAACACAGATGTGAATCTGGCCATGTGTTTTATAGGCCCAAATCTCTGTCCAGGTTTCCCCTCCTCTCTCATAATTTCGGCTGCTCTTTTACTGGCTGAAAATATAATGAGGTGGGTGGAAACTTGATGTCTAATGAGGGTTGTTGCTTACTATTCCCACAAGATGGCAATCACGGACTGCGCTTCTGCTGTGGACAGATCAATGACCTCTGAACTGTTGTGCCTACTCCTTGATGAGACGATGGGGTCATAGGCCACATCTGTGATGATATGGTGTGGTCTTCCATCAAGTATTCTTGACAGCTTGCATACACAACGTTGGCAATAAAACGTAATAAAATGGATACAGCCCATGTTATCCAAACATTTGAGTAATATAAGTGACTACAAAGGACTCTGTGAGGCTTTACAGACCATGCTACAAATTCCATTCCCAAAGGGGGGTGGTATTCTGAGCTACAGGAATTGTAGACTCACAATCTAAGAAATGGTTTAATGACAATACAGAATACATATAATTTTCAGTGTACTACATTACACAGTCAATCACAGAAAAGGGGGCCTGGGCCGACCCCAGGCTTCAGAGTTAGCTCTAGACACTCACAGATTAGCTAATATTTGGTATGTTAAGGTAATAAAAACCAATTGCAAACGTGCTTATTTTTTCTGTACCCATCATTACAGATATGATCGTTGTAGCGAGAAAATCCCTTTAAAGAGTACCTATTACCTCCACACAAACACACAAAATATAATAGTAGATGAAATTAAAAAAGACTTTTTTCCAATACATGTCATTAGCAATCCAGAGAATTTAGCTCAGTTTTACAGTGGGACAGATTTTAGTTTCACTTTCTTAGCAGAGCTCTTAATGTAGCAGGGATTCTTTCTGTTGACAGATACCAACTGTGCAGGGGGAGCTAAGGATATAGCTGCTTGTGTAGGGTAATCTGAGTCTCTCACTACATACACTGCAGGCACAGCACACTGAGGACACAGAGTGACAGGGTTTACAGGCATCTAAAATACACTGCTGCTAGTGCTATATCCAGCACAGACATAGCAGCCCAGAGTTTATCAGTGTGCTCATGATGTAGACTTTCTGGCTCCCCCTTTCACAGTCGACTCTTCCAGCTCAGAAGCAGTTATTTTGACACAGCTGTCAAAATAGTGATCCATCAAGCTGTCAGGTGCCGACTTGGCCGACTACCGAGCTGTCTTACCGGGCCACCCTTATTGTTTTTTTTTTTTTTTTCAAAACTGAATTACAAGTGAAATACTTTGATTTTCCTACTGAAGCATATTTAAGGAAGTGTTTGTATTTTAGTCTCCTGTTACTTCAAGAGGTTTCCCTGGAGGTGATAGGTTCTCTTTAAAGCCTTTTCAGGCCCAGTGCTTAAAGGGTTAATTTTCTTACTGATGGTTTTATTTCTGAATCATGAGCTCCATCCTGCTTGTTTTATTTGACCATATGATCTACACTCTAATTTTCGGATTCACATATGGTTGGAGTTGATCTAGTATGGAGTGCTACTATCTACTTCACTAACATTACTTGCGGGGCAGAAAATAGAAAACAAATTCCAGAGTGCTTAAAGGAGTTGTCTCATTACAAGCTTTCAGCCTACTTCAATGTGTCTGGCAGCAAAGGATTTTTGAATTCAGGGGCGTGCTTCTTGTCTGCCTCTTCTCCTCCCCATTCCCCCCTCCCCTCAGCACACAGACAGCTCTCCTTCTATACAGCAGGGTGAGGGCGAGGGGGTTTGCTCTCAGAGTTAACCCTGTGTGTGCCTGCCTAGGTCTGTTACAGGCTGCTGGATCAGCTGCACTGTCAGCTCCACGGAGACAGGAGATAACAGGAAGAGGGCTGATCTATGAGTGTGGAGAGGTCTGTGAAGCTGTGTATGCTAATAGCAGCATGGGGGAGGGGGATGTAAATGTTCCTATACCCCCTGCTTAGCATACAAATCTCCACATCTCCAGCAACAACAAACAAACCCTATCAGAACAGACACAGGGCAGCTGTGAAGTGTGTTACTATACTCAGGATGTGTCACTAATACAGCAGAGCATGAACCGTTCACATGCCCCCCTGATCTGTTCTCTTAGTATAGTCAGAGCTCCACAGACACATCATGATTATAGTAACACTTCATTGCTGTCACTTCTACTGACTACAGATCAGCCTCATCTCTGCTCTCCTTAATCTGTGTAGAGAGCAGGAGGGAGCAGGCACACACAGGGTTAATCCAGCTACACAGACACAGAAGCCAGAGTCCTCTCCCTCCCTTCCTTACAGAAGCATACTGTGGGGGAGGAGCTCTGTGCTCTGACCTGTATTCAGAAACAGATGAGTCATCAGCACTGATGGCCAGTGAGATAAAGATCAACAGGTTGGCTGCTATAGGGATTTCAGGAGCTGATGCACTACTACTAACAGGGATAACTCAAAATCTGTAGGACCATTGTAATGAACATATATTGCAAAGCTGCTTGTTTTTTAAAGATCTTTTAATTAAAACCCAATCATTGTAGCGAGACAACCCCTTTAACACTGACATTATATTTTAAAATAACAGTACCTTAAAATACTACTAAAATAATATATCCCCCAATACACATTTTTACTATCATTATTTTAATCTTTAAAAGATCCACTTCTCCATGGAACAAAATTAGATTCAGTTTTTCCATCACAAAAATATATATTAAATGCATAAACTAATTTTACACACTGAAATCTCAGCTTATTCTTCTGAAAGGGCCATCAATAATGAGATTTTGAATGTATGAGATCAACCACATATTACTACTTTAATGTCACTAAAATATTGTCCCCCCTGCTGAAGTCATAATTCTCAAATGCTGAATGAGAATGAATATACAGGATTAACGGAGTGTGAAGAAAATCTTTCTTAACCCATTTCAGTCTTATCAGCTTTATTGAATACAAATCACTATGCAGCCTAACCCAGATCAAACTGCCTTGGATTGCAATGTCAGCGACTTTTTTTTTATGACAAGGTTGCCTTCATATCTACCCTTGATCTCCTTGGCTGAACATGTCCATTTTACTGTATGTATCACACTGCAGCCTTAACTCTTGTCTGTTACATTTGTTCTTTTTACGCACCAGCTACGATCTTGCCATCTCAGCAATGAATGTTCACATTTCCAATTGCCTAAAAGTTTTTAGTCCTATTAGCTTGTCACTATGGATTTATGTGTAGATACATTCTTGCCAAAATGTGTTATTAACCCCAGTAAAACCTGCATCTTTTCCAGGCTCAAGAACAAGTTAAGTTGCATTTGGTCACTAACAACGTGTATGACAGAAAAGAAATGAGTAGAAGGATCAGTTAATCATAAAAAGATTTTCCAATACTGTAAAATACATTTGCACAATATTCAGTGTTCTGAGTCGTCAAAAAGCTTTTACTCATTGAAATCAACTGAATTTAAATGAAGCCTGATTGATTTAATGGAATGTATTCTTCACTTTCAAACAGAAATGACTAGTCCAGGGCTTCTCAATCTATTTCTACTGGGGCCTTGGCAAAAAGAATATGGTGATATCTAGACCTAACTAGTAGTCAAAGTCCATGCAAAACAAAGACGCCATATCTGCGTTGGACGGTCCATTCAGTTCTTCCTTTTCCAATTTTATCACATACAAATGAATTTGTTTTCCAGTAACTTAAAAACCACAATAATGGAACCCAGTAGACAGTCGTAAAAACTACAGGATCCATCAAGCGCCAAGAGTCCACTGTGTGAAGGACTCATCGCAGCTTAAAGAGAACCTGTGACATCTCCTGACATGTCCATTTTAGTAAATACTTGTATTCCCTCTGAAATAACAATTTCTTAATAACTCTGTGCTGTTCCTCTGTTATTCCTTCCATAAATGTCTTACTGGGTGTTGCCAGTTGAGGCGGTGTCCAAAGATATTCTGACATTGTCCAATGAGTGCTGACAGACAGTGTGTACAAAGAGCCACCTCTTTGTACACTGGAATGGTAACACCCAGGTGACAGATTCAGTACGACGTGTCTGGAAGGAGTAACAGAAGAACATCACAACGAAGAGTTATAAGAGAAGAATTATTATGTAAGGAGATGTCACAGGTCCTCTTTTAATTCTACTCTTTGTACCTATGATGGAACAGAAAAACTGAATTCATAACATTTATGTTAACACAGCTTTACAAACATTGCTAATCTTCCTCTTAAATCCAATATAACATTAAAAAAAGCAGAGAAGGAGTCAAAATATGCTATCACAAGAACTGTTGCTTCCAGGGAATGGCCTGCACAGCAAATCAGTATATGATCACTCACAAGTCATGCTCAATTAAAGACATCTTACCAGTAGGGTCCATACAGAAGACGAGATCAATATTGGCGATGTGTTGGCTGGTCCAAAAAAGAAAAAAACTTACTTATCGTACCTAGCTGTCCTCCACTGTTGCCACTCTCAAGCTCCTGGAAAGCTGTTCTTCTCGACTTCTGGGCTCTGGCCCCGGCACAGAGGAGAGGCTTGGACTCCATTCACTTCCAATGAACTCTGAGCCTCTTTAGCGGACTGGGATGAGAACCCAGAAGTTGAGAGCCACGGATCACCAGGAGCTTGGGAGTAACAGCAGCAGGTGACAGCTAGGCGAGTATTAGTTTTTTTAACCCGCCATGGCCCCAATGAAATATATATATATATTTTACTGGATAACCCCTTTAACCTTAAAGGGGTTTTGCCAGGACGTGCCTTATCTGCTAAGAAGCTAATGTAAACAAGCCATGCTGAGCTAAAAGAGAGAGAGACACAGCTAGAGCACAGAACCTGCATAAGGGATCGCGTGAAATGTTCACTCAAATAATCAAACTACAACTAGTGGATTCTGTATACAAAAGACAACATATTTCTACCCGGGGCCTTGAAAGCTTCTTTAGATCCCATTCATCAGATAAGAAGTGTGCTCTGCACAAGCCCGGCCAGCAGCTCTTGTCAGGTCGTATCTAATAGAAGCTTTTAAGTAACTAAGGGCAGGTAAAGCAGCCTGTAGCTATCTCAGGCTGCAATTTTTGTAATCACATATATTTAGAAAAGTGATTAAATACCCATTTTGGAGGATCCCACATCAACATTACATCGTGGCAAAATGTTCCAGTTGGAGTATGGAGGGGGAAGCAGGTGTGAGACACAGGCCACCTTGAAACCACATGACAATCCAAAAGGTGCGTTGTGATTTTCTTTTTTTTAATAGGGAAAAATCGTGATGCTATTACAATAGGTGGGTGATGCTGTCCTAGCTTAAATAATGAGCAATGCTGTATTACTGTTCTGTCACACAATTCTGTATTGTAACTGAAGTACTGTAATAACAGGGATGCTTTCTACCTAGGGAGCACCCCGTGGTGTCTGCAATACTTCATGGAAACACTAACAATAAGACTTCAAATAAGACAGCAAAGTACCCAAAATGGCAATAATATATACACATTTATATTCTTATAAAACCCAGGTTCCAATTCCCATGACTGACATCTCACTCTGGCAGGCTGCTTTTCTCCCTTCACTCCCCTAGCAGAAATAATGTGTGCCTTTCTTCCGTTTTAAAAGACCTATAACAAAAAGACTGTGTAGCTTAGATTTTAGGAGCTCTACAGAGAAATGTAAAAAAAGATTTGTTAAATGGGTCACATAGTGCGTGGGCTGCGAAACAAGTCCAGCAAACACAGCTTTTATTTTTCACTTCCAGGAATGAGCACAGTTTTCGAAACCCTCTGCAGTTCCACCCATTGGCGTGATAAGGTAACACACATGAATTATATTCTGAATATTGACAGGTGGCAACATTACTTCTCTTTTCGGATCACAGCTGCATCATGACTTCCAACCACAGTTAGGAAACTTCTGTATAAGAAGGTCTTACACTTTAAGGTTTTATGGCACCATACCATATATTTTATAGTACATTCATAATCCCAAACTCTGTACAAAGAGTGTATTTACTCCCCGTAACACCTCTTATTAGTACAATTTACAATTTAATTTCCCTCCTACACGGACACTTGCTTAGGCCTCATGCTCAGGACTATAGAAATCTATGGCCTCATACTGTACCTCTGTAAGATTTTGTTACCGATTCTCCAGGACCCTGCTAGAAAAAAAATATGGCTGTAGAATGCATTGATATCTAGTAGAGAATACTATAAAATGGTGTTACTTAGTTATAGAGAATCTTAGGCTCTGTAATATGGATATGTGCCACAATAAAGACAGAGCTGTGAGCACAAGGCTTTTGGCTAAGATAAAATGAAGCTTATTGGGGCAGATATGCTATTGCAATCATACCACATCCTGGTGCAATTTGTGGCATAGTGTGCCCTAACAGTAGGCTTACTACACAAACAGCCATGGAGACATTCTACATCCCCAGGACTGACTGTGTAGACATTCTCCAGGCTCCTTCAGGCACTGGGAAACCCAGTTACCCAATGGGGAAAGGGGAATTCCTTTTGATCATGCCGCCATCTTTGATCATGCTCTAGGAACACAGCTCTTCACTATATCTTGGTTCCTAGTGCAGCTGGAGCACTGTGAGCCCCAAACCCCCTTTGAAGGCAGCGACCTCTTTTGGCGTTGCTGCCAACAGTGAACACTCACTGACCCCTGTCAAATGTCAATGGAAGAAGATAAAGAAGGGCCTAAATGATTTTCTTGAAAAATATAACACGTTATGTTACCAGATTCTAGAGATAGGACATTGATCCAGGGATTTATTCTGTTATTCTGATTGCCATATTTGGAGTCAGGAAGGGGATTTTTCTTAAGTATGGCATCAGCCTCATAGCGGTTTTTGCTTTCCTCTGGGTTAACACAGTAGAGTTATAGGTTGGGCTTGATAGACTGGTTCCTTTTTTTAACCTCATTAAAGGGGACCTAACAGGTGGACTATGCTAACCTATCTGAGAGCATGATGTGATAGAGGGAGAAAAGCTGAGCACTGATAGGTTTATATGATTTGGAGCAGGATTTCAGAGCAAAAATTCGTGAAAGTGAAACTACTGCTAACCGTACCCACATACAGAGATTGACAGTTTGCTCTACATACACTGATGAATGGAATAAAACTGTCAATCGCTGTATGTGGGTGGGGTAAGCAGGACTCCTACTGTCACTTAAGGAGTCCACTCAGGAATTACTCTGCTTTTCACTCAGAAATCTTGCTCCAAATTCTATAACTCTATATATCACAGAGCTCAGCTTCTCTCCCTCTGTCACATCCTGATCTCATGTTAGCATGAACCACCTGAAAGTTTCACTTTAAGCACTTACTTACATAGTCACATAGTTTGTAAGGCCAAAAAAAGACATCAATCCAGTACAGCCTATTGTGCTATAGTGTCAATCCAGAGGAGGGCAAAAGCCCCCATGAGGTAGAAGCCAATTGTCCTCATTTTAGGGAAAAAATTCCTTCCCGACTCCAATCTGGCAATCGGAATAAATCCCTGGATCAATGACCCTTCTCTAAAATCTTAACCACTATAACTTGTTATATTATTGCACTCTAGAAATCCAGACCCTTTTTGAACTCTGTTAGTGACTTTACCATGACAAGTTCCTCTGGCAAAGAGTTCCACAGTCTCACTACTCTTACAGTAAAGAATCCCTTTCTATGCCCCCTTGTTCGAGATACAATCCTGGGTATAAATAGATCTTGTGACAGATATTTTTATTGACCTTTGATATATTTATTATGTTCCCTCGAAGTCGTCTTTTCTCTAAACTAAATAACCCTAATCTTGCTAATCTTTCGGGGTATTGCAGTCCACCCAGTCCTTTTATGGTTTTTGTTGCCCGCCTTTGAACCTGTTCACAATGTCCTTCCTGTGCACTGGTGCCCAAAACCAGTGTAATGGTAGAATGATGTTCTTATCATGTGTATCTATGCCTCTTTTAATACAACTCATGATCCTGTTTGCCTTGGCTGCTGCTGCCTGACACTGGCTGCTACAATTAGGTTTACTGTCTACTAGGATTCATTTAACATGTAGTCATGTAATGGATTTTTCCTCCCCATGTGCATAACCTTGCATTTATCTGTGTTAAACCGCATCTGCCAATTTGCCTGTGCCTCCAACTTATCCAGATCCCTCTGTAATAAAACATTATCCTCTATGGTGTTTATTACTGTGCAGAGCTTAGTATCATCTGCAAAGATTGATATTCTACTGTACAATACATATGTAAGGTCATTAATGAATATATTAGAGAATAGGGCCCAATACTGATCCCTGTGGCACCCCACTGGTAACAGTATCCAGTCCAAGTATGAACTACTATGAATAGAAATTCCTCTTTTTTTAATAACACCACGAGAAGCAATTAGATATAGTGCTTACAAGAGAGGACAATATAGCCCTATAATCCTACTTCATTTTATAAGTATAAATTCTGCATCTGATGGACAGAAATTAACTTATGTCTTAGGATGTCTTGTTCTAATATTGTCTGCATAGGGCTGATTAGGTGTGTTCTATAGAAGGACATCAAAGTGAAGCACTATTTAGGGTATGTTCACACGGCATGCAGGATCCGTTTTTGGATCCATTTTTCATTACATGAAAAACGCATTGAAAGCTGCATCCAAACTGCATCTAAAAATGTATCCAAAAACGCATCTGTAAATGCATTTTTGGATACGTTTTGCATGCGTTTTTCGGATACGTTTTTCACTGTGTTTTCTTTCAAATCACAGACATTAAAATTTTAATCCAATGTGTTTTTCGGATGCGAAAATTGCATCTGAACGAAGATGCTTGTTTTACATTGAAACTAATGTAAATCAAACTGCACATTATTAGATTCGTTTTTTTGGGTCCATTTTGGGTCCGGAAAGCGGATCCAAAAACTAATCTGAAAAACACCATGTGAACATACTGTAACGCCTTACTCACTTTCTGCTGCCATCTTGGACCATCCCGGGGTTGCTTTAGCTACTGGATCGCCGCTTTTAGAAACGGAATGGCACTCAGACACAGGGCTTCAGTTTAAAACTGGCCTCAACAAGCTTTTTTGAGGCACAGGAATAGAAAACAAACAAAAACCTCAGGCCGTCTGGCCACTCACTATACAACTGTGGAGACCATCTCTATCAATGGCCTCGGCCTATTACTGAGCACCATAACTACTTTTCCACACTGGGTTAAGACCTCTCCAAGCCTCTGAGGGCCAGAGCCTCTGTCTCCAGCTCCGATGCTTCTCCACACTGCAGGTAGCAGACCACGCCCCCTGACTACCTGGAGAAGCAGGCTTTTTATAGGCCTGGAAAAACCTTGGAACTGGAACGTGGGAACAGCCACCCACCCAACTACAGCTGTTCGGGGAAAGCCAACCCATAATGGCTGGACATCAGCCGTACTACGTACGATCGTCAGCAACCTAATGTTGCTGACCGACAACACCTGGCGTCCCCCACCGAGACCAGGCCCTCGGTGGCATGTTTCTAGCAGGTCTCCTGCCATATGCCACCTAGTGGCAGCACCATGCACTATGGTCTCTCTGCCACAAAACTTTTACTGACCACATGTTTATTTTGAAGCAGAAGTTGAATAAGGCAAAGTGTAGTGTCTTCCAAGCAGTAGAAGTGATAGCAGTGATCAGAGGCGCTCATTGAGAGATCTGGAGAGGACTGTGTCTGCTGAAGTTTCATGGAAGCAGGGAGAGAACAATAAACCAAGCCAATTCACGTGGGACTGTTCTCATAGCATTAGATTGTGCACGAGTTAAATTAGCTCCAAACTCTATGCTTAAGTTTATGTTTTAAGGTTGACTAAAACTGATCATATAAAGTTTCTTAAACTCATGTTTTAGCTCTAAACCTGATAGTGTGCAACAAAACCAGAGGATTAAGAACTATTAAACCTCAAAAGGGACATTATCATCTGAAAGTATTTAAAAGGGATTTTCCTATAATGAACATTAATCAAAAATGTATGATCCCTGGAAACCCATCGCTCGGACACCCACTCATAACTATATTCACTATTATAACAATCACCTCATTAATAATCCCCTTTTATTGGTTAGATTATTAGCTAGACTACGCCTTTTTTTTTCTTAATATTCAGTGGTTAGTAGTAGTCAGCGCACATGACAGAGTGGCAGTGCTCATCTATAACCTTTCGCCTAAATCTACCTTCTAGCTGGCTGTTCGATGAGGCCTTGTGGATAGCAATGAGAACTATAGACATGCGGTATTATCAACATCTTTCGCAGAAAGAGAGTCTCAAGCTTAAAGGGGTTGTCTCACTACTTTGATTCATCTTACCTCAGTCCTGTCTGCTTGGTTTCATTTTGAATTCAAGGGTGTGTCTGCTGGCTTCTACTGAGCTGCAGTAGAAGTCAAGTCTGTAGCTATAGTAACCAGTTCTGGCAGCCTATCAGGATAGATCAAACAGGTCTGTAGCTATAGCGACCTGAATAGCTGATGCAGCCAATAAAAGAGGGGATATCTCAGAAAAGGTAGGACACTGTTACTGGACACATATTGCAAAGTGACTTGTTTTTGCAAAATCTTTAACAGCAATCTTTGTAGTGAGACAACCCCTTTAAGAAAAACAGAAAGTTACGTGATGAAAATGTACTGCATACAGAGCTGCTTGTCGGCCATCTTGTGTGTTCATTTAAAAACTGCGAACTTTTAATCCCATTATAGAACTATAGAATTTATGAAAGAATTTAATATCCGTATAAGGTCCCATGTCCCTCCTCCTGAATGTAAGACTATTGTAAGGAGGAGTTTGAATGGAATGAAGTACAATCATGTGTGCTGCCGCTCCAGGATAAGTGACTGACAAATAGGGGAACACAGCGAGGAGAAACGGGGAACTGAACAATATGATACTGAACATTCTCACCTTTCTATCATTGATAGGTAGAGGGAAAATCACAGAATATTATGTCACACTCACAATAGTAAAGGGCAGGCATATGACACAAGAAAAGCATACCCTCTCATGCTGAACAGAGAAGGTGGGGAGTAGGTCATTTAATAGGACCTGTAACATCTCCTGATCTGTCTGTTTTAGTAAATACTTGTGTCCCCAGTGAAATAACAATTCTTATAACTCTGTTGTGCTGTTCCTCTGTTATTCCTTCTAGAAAAATCAGTCAAATGGGTGTTACCACTCTAGTTTTTAAAGGGGTGTGTCCCTGTGGACACTGACTCTGTCAGCACTGATTGGATAGTGTCAGATTGTATTTCTAATATGTAACCTTTATTGCTTGCCAATAAAAGACCAATACTAAATATAAAACCACAAAGCAACACCACTGCTACTCTATATATACAAGAATATCTATCCCTTACAAATGTCCCTACAATATCCTAATATAGGAAGGGTAATCGTCCTGACAAGGATGGCCCAACTGACATATCAAGTGGGCAACCATTACTGGTGCCATTTTCATCCCTGTCTCTTAGTTCCCCTGATGAACCTTTATGTATCAACAATGGGGAAACACGTCAAAGTACAATCCGAGGACTCAAATCTAATGCGGAGATTGGATATATTTTTTCACATGTTTATAAGTGGTTATCTTTGTTTGGGAACACTGTCTTTATAGTTCCCCTTTATCCACTATTGATGTAGGGGTATATTAGGTAGTTAATAGGGCGAGCTTCCAGAGGTGGGGCCGTCCTTGTCAGGACGATTACCCGGCCTGTATTAGGATATTGTAGGGAAATTTGTAATCGATAGATATTCTTGTATATATAGAGTGGCAGTAGTGTTGCTTTGTGGTTTTATATTTAGTATTTTCTTTTATTGGCAAGCAATAAAGGTTACATTTTAGAAATAGAGTTTTGTTTTGTAATTTGCAGTGACTTAGTGGAATCACAAATTCTTTTGAGATATATCTCGTTTTGGTTTTTCTGTAATAGTGTCAGATTGTGCAAGGACACAACACAAAATGGTAAAACCGAGTCGGCAGATTGGTTGTGCATTTCTAGGAGAACCATACAATATAGTGATTTAAGGAAAGATGTTCCAAAATTGTTATTTCATGGGAAACACTAATATTTATGAACCAGACATGTCAGGCATGGCCGCCGGTCCTCTTTAAAACTGCATTTGAGAATAAATTTGGGTATAATACAAAATGCAAAAATATACAATTATTGAATTAAAGAAGTAAAATATGTACCAACAATACCTTTTCATTTGTCATGATCATATCCTCTTAAGATTCTTAAATCTGCTTGCTTAGAATATGTTTATGTGTCAGCTATTAATCTCATCACACACAGCGCAGAGAATCATTCACATACAGATTATGTTCCTAACACTTTTTCTAATTCCATATCATTTTGCAGTGATTTAATGTCATATTCCATCGTCAGATATAAAACATTAGCACAGCCTGTGGGATATCCATTCCATGCACTTGTTGTATTGTCTATTTCCAACTTGTCCAGTGTTGTTTGCTTTGAATGTTGTTGGCATGCCATTTAATAAGGTCATGGAGCTGAACTATGACTTTTTATAAAATAGAAATTGTAATAACGCTTGCGAAAATGCCTATATGCCCAATGGGCACGGCAAGGCTAGACTACATATGCTGCACATCAACATGGAAATAGCCTCATTCTTAGAAATGGATCAGAAACAGATTTCAAGTAATGGCTAGCATTATTTTAGCATCTAACAGTGTAAAATGTAAATCTACAACTGATGACAGGGTTGTCCTATCACAAGAACTGATAGCATATTGCTAGGATTTATGATTAAACATTAACATTATTCACGCCCTCCATCTTTTGATGTCCCATATAGTAGAAATAAAGCAGCATAAAAATAACACTGTGTGCTAAACTAAGAAATATACTATAATTGTGAGATCGCCAGTGCACAGTGTAGCTGCCAAGAACCATCAGACCCAATGGTTCCCTCAACAGTAATGACAGATAGTATGAGCAGTGCCACCTCCAAGATCAGAACATTCAGAAACTCGCATATTTTACATAAAAAGGGGTGGTCTAGAGACAGTGGGGCACATTTATTAAGGCAACTCTACCAGAATTCTGGCATAATTTGTGTTAAAATACTGGCATACATGCTTTACATGACATTTAGTATGTGTTTTGGACATTTTCTAGACACTTCTGTGTCTCATCCGACAAAAGGGACTTCTTTCAGAGAAAGGTTTCACAAGAAATGTGTATGGTCTACTGTGCGGCGCAATGCGCCAAAAAATACACCGGAACTTTGGTGCAATTAGTGGCATAAAGTAAGCCAACTAATATAAGGTGTAAAGTTAGACTAGGCAGTCTAAGAATATGTCACATTTCATATAGTGTTAATAAATCTGGCACATGTCTAACTTTACACTGACTAAGGCTATGTCTCCACTGCATTGTAAAAAAAACGGCCCGAAAGTGGCCGTTTTTTTTCCGATGCAGGACCGTGTTTTTTGTCACGTTTTGTATGCCAGAAAACTAAAAAGAGGCGTAACTACACCACATTTTGTTAAAATGGGGTGCCGAAACAGAAAAAAAAAATTGGAAAACCGAATCTTCGGCGCTTTTAAAAATCTAAAAGCACCGAAAATACGATCGTATTCATGTGCAGTGTAGACATAGCCATGGAGACTACAGCTCATCTATTCTATTGCCACCTATGGCACTGCACGAACGATCGTATCTTCGCCGCTTTTAAAAAACTAAAAGCGCCGAAAATACGATCGTATTCATGTGCAGTGTCAACATAGCCTAAGTGTTAGACAGTATTGATAAATCTGCCCCAATTTTTGCCTAAAATTGGTCACAGTGGGTTAAAAAAAACCAAAGCATTAGTTACCTTCCCGACTTGCCACCAGCCACCAAGCATTGTTCTTGATCTGTGCTTCTCAATATGCAGAAAGTGCTCACCCACCCAATCACTGGTCACAGTTGTGACCTACCTCAACCAGTCGAAACATCTGAACAACGGCAGTTTAGTAAAGGAAGTAATACTTTGTGTTTTTAATGTTTTTATTTTAACACACTTAAAACCATTTTCAGTTAGAAACGATATTTCAGGAAACCCCATTAATAGCATAACTAATATGCCATCAATGTTTGCGCGGAGAAAGTCTAAAGATTTTACTATACCTCAATGTTTTATGATTCCTGAAGCATAAAAAGACCTGCCCAAGCTAATGCACCATCCATTATGAGACATGCTAGAGTTATTGTCGCGAGCTGTTGTACCAAGAAGGTATTAAAAGGTAATTAAAGGAGAACTTCATATTTCATTGTTATGGGTAATAATTTTATTGTTCTATGTCCAATACTTGGCAAGCTAATGACATCTTTTATATATGTATGTGACTCCGTGGCATTGATTACTGCAGGCTTATAAAAGACCACACATTAGCACCATACATTACATCATCTCCACAGGAAGCTGCTACTAGCCTCTACTCAGGGTGGAAGTATTTACGCTGAGAAGTCTGAAGACAAAGGTCCTAATGGAATTTTAATGAAAAATAACGTTAATGATTGTCAGGCCTCTATAATTCCAGCTCAATCTTTCTTGGCCCCGGGGTTCTCCTTTCCTATCTTTGGGATCATTGCACTTCAATAATGGTAACCTATCAAATGTCTGTAAAAATGGCCAAAGAAGGATGTAAGATTATTTTATCTAATGACTTTGATGTCATGCAATTATCTTATATTGAATCGTCATCAATGATTAATAAGGGAGAGCTGTGACATATGGCCCAGTCGTGCTTTCACTTAATGAAACGATCAGTGTGATTATTGTACTGTATCTCCCATTCACATCCGGCCAAAAAAGCTTTTAAACACCTTGTGTAGATAGGCTGTGCATTAGTGAATGGAAGCAACAGCTGCCAAAGGGCAAGACAAAGGGGCAGCACTTGAGGCCGACCAGAATATAACTTTGTGTGAGACTGATCTTCAACTTCTGAGCACTTTCCATTGTAAATAATTCAGTATACAGCAACCAGCACTCCGACCCTATGTTACAGATCCGGCCAGCCTGTCAGTACGTTTCATCTACTAGAATCAGTGCAAGTTATCAATTTTTTTTCACAGGACCTTTGTGTAAATCTGTTACACAGTCTTCTCTACAACTTATGGCAGGACATGAATGGGAGGAAAAAAACAGAGAGAATGCTTACAATGGAAAGTTAAATGTTGCCACCTATTTGCCCTGATAGAAAAACAGAGACTATATTTTGCTTAATAATATGGAGGGAGGAGGATGGGTGTCACATCAATAAGATCCCTATTGATCCCACTTTGATATTAAATCTATTAGCTAGGTTATTAATCTTAAATACCTGAAGACCTGCATATTTTGGGTTTTTGGGACCCAGCAATTGTTCAAGTTTTTTTTCATAGCCATATAGTGCTGTATTTACAGCTCATGCTGCCCTAGACACTAATGGCGACATATATGATTTTTGCTGCTCAGGCGCCAATTTTATTGCGCGCAATAATAGCGTAGAGCGCGCCTGAATCTATGAACCTATTCTACTGTGGGTCATAGATTTAGCGCTTTCTAGTTACTAAGCAACAATTCTGGCTCAGGTACACCACTTCTAAAGTGGTCTACCTGTTCCAGCAGTAAGGCGCCTGGATTCGCCAATCCAAAGTCATAAATGTGTATGGTTGTAGTGCGACACGCCTCTAGCACACTCCCCCGATCTCAGACGCATTACAAAGTGCCACGAGTGCTTTATAATGCGCCTAATTTTGGAGTGCACCTGATTAAAAATATAGCGAATGTTCATACATGTCGCCCTAAGTCTCAATACACCCCTGTTAAAAGTCCATGAACACTCACCAATCATCACCATCTTTTGCTTGATTTTGAGCAATTGCAATGATAACACTGGGGGAACAAAAAAAATCACCTTCCTTTTGGTGCCTAGAAATTCTGACCTTATTCTTGGTATCTGAGTGCTACTGAGTCTGAAAACCTCATTTATTTTGTTCTAGCAGCTCTAGTTTATGAGATGTTGATTACAGGATTCTACATTGTTATTGATTAGTTTGATGGAATTTGCTCATGCACATTCATGTTTTTGTTTGCATGTGTTCTTTAAATGTTCTTAAATTTATGTATTTTCTGTTTCACATGAATTTCTAACATTTCTTTAATACAACATTGAGTGATCACTATTTTCAGCAGCGTATACTTGTTAATGTGGCAATGCCGGATCTCCAAAGCTAGAGCTGATAGGGGAAAACAGGTATCCTTTTCTGATGCATCATTATATATAGAGTCGACACACCACCCATGCCCTCCACTCTCTTCCAGCCTTCCTATGAGCATGTTTTGTTCTACTTTTACCCCTTACTGACATATGACTACTTCATGATGGTGGTAAGGTCCTATACAGTGGACTTACTCAGAAGTCTGCTAAATAGGAGGCTGGTACCGGCTGCGAACTGCAGGTAATGGAGCAGAGTTCGACCCCTGCTGTTTAACCATTTAGATGCAATGGCAATCACATTGTCTAAATGAATGAGAAATGGTGCTGCACACCGTTCCTCACTCTGTTGTTTGGCACCCCCTAATAAAGGCTTCCTTAGCCACCATGATAATGTTTAATTACTTCCTGCCATCTTTGAACACTTTCGTATTGTTTATGCAGAAGTGTGTACAAGCAATTGAGGCCCCTAATGGTCAAGTACCCTAGGAGGAATCAATGTCAAAGTAGAAAAAAACAGTTTGAAAAGTATAAAAAAAAAAAGAAAAAATTCTAAAAGTTCAAATCACCCCCAATTTGTCATTTTGCAATAAAAAAAAATATAAAAGTTACACGTTATTGGTATCACTGTGTCCATAAAGTCTGGTCTATTAAAATATAACCCGTATTCCCGTACAATGAACACTGTGGAAGCAAACCAATCCTCAAAATGGTGCTAAGAAAAACTACATTTCAGCCCACAAAAATGTGCCCTTACTCAGGTTCATAGGTGAAAAAACAAAAAGCTATAAGTCACAGAAAATGGTGCTGCAGCGAAAATGTAAAAAATAAAAATAGTAGAGAATGTCTGAATTTTTTAGAAGTACTGAAACATGACGAAAATCCTACATATTTGGTATCACTGATTATACCAAAGAGCAGACGTTGTAAAAATAAAACCCCCACAAACATTGCATAATTACATTTTTTTCACATATCACTCCACTTAATATTTTTGAAACAGTTTTTGAATTTTTTATTTTTGTTACCGAAATGTAAAAATAACATAGTTTCTTTCTGTTCATTGATCCAGAATCTAGTTCTGTACCATAAACCGTGTTTTGCAGAAAAAAAAAAAAGTGCAGCAATATTTAGATTATGTTTTCAATGCCGCACTATGGCAGTTGAAACAGATCATTTCATTGCATGTATGACACTTTGGAATACTTTGCTTTGTTGCCTTGCTGTGTTATATTGAACAAGTTGCCCAGAAAATAAAAATTATTCTTCAATGGGGCCAGGATGGGTAAAACAATTTTAAAAAGTTACCTACAATCCCCATTGCTGCCACTTTGGAGCTCGCTCCCTGTTAATCTGCTAATTGTGACTCCTGACATGCAGCAGAGACTTGCCCTCCATTGTAAGAGAGTGAAGCACGAGCCTCTCTTGTGTGTTGGGACAAGAAACCAGAAGTCAAGAGGAGCGAATTATTGGGGAACTCCAGAGCGGCAGCATTGGGGGAACTATAGGTAAGTATAAGTTTTTTAAAAGATTTTTACCCGCCCTGGCACTATTGAAGAACAATTTTTATTTGCTGGACAACCGTTTAACAGGCAATCTATTTAGCCATGCCCCTGGCATTGCTTAATAGGCTTATACAATTGGCAGATGTGGAACATTTGTTAGCTCCAATGAAACATGTTAATGGGCACCAACAGCCAAATGGAGTTCGTGGGCACATATACCAAGTCCTTAATATAGTCCCACAGAAAAAGTATTAAGAGTGTTGGATCTGGCAATCTTAAATGCCAGCGCAACATTGGTGAATCAGTGTTTCCGGCATGGGCGATCCTATGTATAAGTTTCAGTTAGGTATTGATGAAAATCAATTGGAAATGTGGAGGTGCACCATGTTGCTAATTGACTACATTTGGCAGATCTTCCTCTATCTGTGGCATAAGCTATTCATTTAACATTTCCAGATAGAAGTGGCCGGTGACGGCATCTTCAGCAAAAAAAAATAAAAAAATTTGAGCATAGACTTTGCACTTGCTCATTATGCAGAATACATTTACTTTGGGCGAGTTCTTTATGTCCTTAAAGTGGTTTTGCCTCTATCTCATTTCATGCCTCCTGTATCCAGCTCTTCAGCTCTGTGTGCTCAGAAGGGGGTGTGTGTGATTTGTTTGAATTGCATATCATGTGACCCTGCAGGATGACATCACCAGGCCTTTCCTCTTTCTACTCAAAGAAAGGTCTGTTTATGTAGGAAGCTGCAAGTAGCTACACTGTAGCTCAGAGGTAAAGTTTTTGCCTCACAGCGCAAGGGTCCTAGGTTCAAATCCCTGCAGGAACCAAAGCTGTGGATTTTATTTCTCTTTATCAATGCACAGACCTCATTGTGGTTTCTTTTTTTTTTTATTTATTTGCAATGTTTGCTAATTACTAAGGAGTACAGAGGACAGGAGTGGAATGACAGCACC
Organism: Phyllomedusa bahiana; assembly: GCA_025379985.1. NCBI lineage: Eukaryota > Metazoa > Chordata > Amphibia > Anura > Hylidae > Phyllomedusa > Phyllomedusa bahiana. Next base: position 77,360 of record JAODAL010003894.1, on the reverse strand, counting down.
TCCGTAGCTGTCGGAGAGGTGTTGTCTGAGCATGTCTGACCAGGACTGAGGAGCTCCTGTCACTGGTCGTATCCCCTGGAGACGAGCTGTAAACAATGGATCACTAAAGGAGCAGCTAAAACAAAAACGGGGCAGAATTTTTAATAATGATGAATGGCGAAAATGTTTATTATTTAATTTGCAAGCTTCACACATCAATTTTACTTCGTGGCAAAACCCCTTTAATTAGGGCACATGGTTTTCCTGAGCCCCAAATTCTAACATTGTGGCGATTGACCTTCCCACTGAGGTGAAAAGTAGCTTTATCACTGAACACCAGTCTGTCAGCGAATTCATCCTCTTCAAATCAGCCCTGCAAGTTCCGAAAAATATGACACCTGTATGGCTTACAAGGCAGATGTTTTGGTACGATACACTATACTATGGTATGTGGCACCTGTAGTATCAGCCTCTTCCATAGTCTTTGGGTGGCCCAGGCTTTTCCTATGACAAATTCTCAGGGGTTTTCAATTGCTTGCTTTCTGAAAGTTTGCTGCGCTGTCACAACAGTCCCCATTCTTGCAATTTCCAACATGCAGAAAAAACTATCTTGCTTTTATGTCACACTGTATAAGCACATCTTACGCTTGGCTCTTGAATATGAAAGCTGCTGTGAATGGCTGCTATGGCCTTTACTACAGGCACCGGCCTTTTCCCATCACCCTGTATAACAGTCATTGGGAATACACTTGACATACATTTCTAACCATTTCTGGAAGTCAATTTTTAATCAGCAAGTATAGTCTTATGGCAGACATATTAATACAAAAGTTCTATTTCTCCTATAATACAAATTTCCACGATTTCATTAATAATTGTCTTTACTAATTAAAATGTCTGCTGCCAGTTTGCAGTCAGATAATAAATTAAACTTGTCTCAGCTGTAAAGTTTAATAAGTATGTTTCCACTTTTCAGTGAGATTTGGCAGTAGGATGGCAGCTAAGCTTCCCTCTCTTGAGCTTAATAGATCAGCATTGGAAACAAATGAAAATCAAACATATCCAGAGTAGTGTAATTTGTACAGATAAGACAGCCTTACCTAACAAAGCAGAGGAGCAAAATCATTTATTTCCCTTGTTTGTTTTTAAATTTATGATTATCAATGGCCTCCAGTAATTGCATTGTGTGATTCATGGCTCGGGATGCTTACTGCTACAAAGATTGCTTTCCTATTGTCATTGGGGAGTCAACTGGCAACAAAATCAGTGTCGTCTATTATTGCCTGACTATATGTTCTTTGCTTTTCGACATATAGATTTATGCGTAGTGTCTGCAGTTTACTTACGTTTTGCTAAAGGCTTTGTAGATTTACTTTGTTAAGGAAATTTCGCAGTTAGTATACATCAAATCCTTGGAGATGCAGCCAACTTTTGTTCTTATTTTATTGTTTTTATCACCTCTCCTTCCAAGAGACACAACTTTTTCCGTGTAATGACTAGGGCTGTTCAGGCCGCAGCACAGTCCTCTGCCCATGGAGAGCGGCAGACACTGCACTTTTGGCCATGAGTCGGGACCTGAATTATGTGTTTCCTTTGTACTAGTCTGAACTCTGTCTGATTCTAGTACTGACTGTGTGGTGATTGACAGGTTCTCCACCACACCCGTCTGGTCCCTTCTGCTAGTCTTTGTGGTGGGCTGCAGATAGTTTAGACTGAATGGTGATTGACAGCTTCCTTCACCACTCATCTTTCTTCCCTTCCAATCTGTGTTCTGTGTGGTTTGAATTTTAGGGTATGTTCACACGGGGTAATTTCGGCGCGCATTTCGCTGCGTATTTGCGCTCTAAATTACGCCTATTGATTACGCCTCGTCTCCCCGCGGGTACAATACAATCGTATTATACGCACGGGGAGATAAGTGACATGTCAATTACTTGCGGCGAATACGCGCCTCGAGTAATGAATGTCAATGGGGCTCCCCCCCTCTTGCCGCAGGAGTACGCGCATATTAGCGCAAGCTCCCGAAACACACGATGTACTGCAGTGCATACTGTACGCGCCGCAGTACATCGTGCGAGCATACCCTTAGAGAGACAATCCAAATATACCCTGAACCAGGACTCTGACATCCCTTAAAAAGCTGACTTTTTCTCTGGGACATTGCTTGAAATAGTCTCCTGGCATTTCTGACTGGATTATATTGTTAGGATTACTGACCCCTTTGACTAACTTCTTGACCTCCGTCTTACCATTTTGCTACCTCTGGTTTTACCTATTTCTGACCAACTATTCTTTATTGTGTTTGCTTATCTTGTCTTGATCAGTGTTTCACTTAAAAGGTGAAGGGATTGTCATCCAGTTCTTGCTGACCGCTTAAGGTCGGGCTGGCAAGTAGGCAGGGAAAGCTTGGGGGGCGTAGTGCTAAGGCTTACACTTTCTGTCTTTCCCTGTTGTCCTATCTTGGGCTCTCTCACATTCAGTTTTCCATTAAAATAGTCTTATGGGATCTTCTTCTTTAGTGGGAAATACTTATACTGTATTGTTAATGGAACCATTTAATTTACCAATAACGTCAAGAGCTATTAAAGAGTGGAAGAAAAAGCACACTTCTACCATTTCATGGGGTTTTTGTTTAATTTGATAAAATTGTATCATAATTATCCACGTCTATATAATCGTGATACCAAAAATTTATAGTTCGGTTACAGAAAAGATATTTACTTTGAAGCATCCATTAGATTCTGACGTTCGTAATTATTTTTTTCCCTTTCATTTTTCTGTCAATGGGGCATTTTTTTGGTGTAAAATGTAGTTTTTATTGGTACCATACCATTTTAATTTTCAGTGCCATTTTTTGAGAGATAAAAGTAATAAAAAAATAGTAATTCTGGCATTGGATAATATTTTTTTCTTTTAAGGAAGTGACAATGCCAATTAAGTTACTTTTTATTGTTTATTTCATATGATAAATGGTAAAAGGGGACATTTAAATTTGTATTTTTTTCTCAAATTTGTAAAAAGTTTAAGGGCATGTTCCCACGGCAAGGGACAAATACCGGCCGGTTTGACGGCCGGTATTTGTCCGGTTTTGCGGCCGTCCCCACGGACGCGGGGGGGGCACGGCTTTTCTCCGCGATGAACGGAGAACAGCCCTCCCCCCTCCCATTGAGTTGTTCATATTCTGGCCGGAAACCGGACGGAAGAATGAACATGCTTAATGTTTTGCCGCCGGACCGCGCGAGGCAAAACCACCGGGCGGAAAACCCGTGCAGTGGGCACTGCTGCACTGGTTTTCCATAGAGTACAATTGTGCTCATTTTCGGCCGGTTTTTCAGGCGGTCTGAAAAACCGCAAACCGGCTGAAAAACCGGAAGAAAACCCGTTCCGTGGGGACATGCCCTAACTCTCTTGTACCATTTACCAGTCCTACTAAGGAACTTGCATATATGAGTTGTGTATTGCAGAATATTGTAATTTTACATGTGGACTCGGTCACGATATAATAGAGGTGGCAACATTCCAAGCCTGGGAGCCTTCATTAGGCCTGTCTTCCATGACATACTTGGCACCATAAATTACCTAAGCAGAGTGAACATGTAATCTTAAAAGTTAAAGGGACCCTTCTATTAGAAATAAATATTTTTTGTTGAAACCAATATTCCTGGAAAACAAAGGACCGTCAAGCAATCCTTTCACTGCTGTGCTATTGGAGCTCATAGAAGGAAATTCAGAGAGAGTAAAGTACATAAGGGAACGTTAAAAAATGATATAAAAAAACAACTACCCAATTAAAAAAAATACATATAATAGTTGCATATTGCTTGTCAACATGTGAGGAGAAAAATGTTGATTTTAGTGTCCCTTAAAATAGCGGGGAACAGTGTCAGATCTGATCCTGGCTGTCACCATCATGTGTCAGCTACAACACCCATCCAGTTCCTGCAGTACATAGAGTGGGCTCAACTGTAGAACATGCTGTATAATTCTCCAGTGCACATTGTCTCATTTTTTAATGCAGTGGTTAGAAACACCCGGGAAAGTTGGTCCTCTAGGCCACCGCGAGTGTAGATGGTAAGCTACTCGTGGTGCTAGCCGACGTGCAGGACAAGGACACCAGCTGCAGGCAGAGATGACGGGTCATGGTGCGTATAGCCGATAACGGGTTGTAAAGTCCCAGACTGGTAACTGGAAGGTACAACGTCAGGAAACAGCAGGAAGTAACGCACATAGCCAGTAATAGACTGGTGCACTGGCAGGAACAGCAGGAGTAATTATGCAGGTAACTTAGAGGTTAATTGCAAGAAACACAGGGGTTAACTCAGAAACAGCAGTAACCAGCAGCAGTGGTCAGGAGCTCAGATGGACATGCATGAACTGACCAGAAACAGAGGCAGGAAGTTCCTTATGTCCCAGGAGGTCAGAGGTCACTGGATAGGTAATTAAGACACTGTTCCTTTAAATTCAGACCAGCAGGCGCACATGCTCCCTAGACACAGACAGGAACGCAGCCAGGTGAGTACGCAGAAACATAGGACATAGCAGGGATCGCAGCCTGCATGGAGACAGGACCGCAGCAGGTGCAGGAGGCTGAGGACACAGCAGCAAACAGGTGCAGGGCCAGGGGCATAGCAGAGACACGGGCACATCCGTGACACACATCCTCTGTACATTTATAGTGGAAGCTTGTCATCTGTAAACTATGATTACACTGTGCTAAGGCATTACCATATTACCCTCATCTACACCATTTCCATAATCCTTAGGGCAATTACTTGTGACCTAATTGGCAAACCATGTTAGTTCCTTGAGAATGCGACAGTTCAAGAGATAGCAAACATATCTTCATTTGCACTATTTGCAGTCTTATACATTGTATGAAGGAACATGAGAAAGGTAAAAGGTAAATCATTATGTCATATTTTTAACATCAAATCACCCTCTAAAAAATTCTCATACTCCGCAGAAATACATCAAAGAAGAGGTTTTGAATGACTTCAACACCTACCGGTATTTCCTGATCTGATAACCACTGTTCCTAAAAGCCTTATTACAAATTTTTTAATTAAATGTGTTTTCTAAATCTACACTTCAAATCAATTCAGATTCTATTTCCATGTTCACAAAAATTCTCAATGATCACCCAGATTATTATTGCTTCAGGAACCCATATCATGCATTTTTTTAAACTGATGTCCAGACAGCACAAAAGCCCCAAAGCAAAATGGTTCTCAGCACCACAACTACACATAATGGTCACTAAATCCCGGTGCTTGTCTGTCGACCAGCATGATCCTCTGGCCATATCTTATCTTTTGTTTGCTAACTGCTCAGAAGATTCTCACCACCTACTAGAATAATGAGGGGTCGATGTAAGTTAGGGGCATCTTTCTCTATGGACCCTATAGCTATTCCAAAACCTGTTTCTATATACTGTATGTCCTAGAATCTCTATTTGCATTTTACAGCAAAAAGACTGGGTTGCTCTTCTCATGTTCAGTAATGTTTCAGGTTATCCCTCTATGATAGAATAATACTTTTATAAAGTGATGGGTTAAAAGAGTATTGAAAACGGAAAAAAGCATAAACACATCGGCACATTTCTGGGGTAGGCACCTTTGCAAGGTTTCCTGTGCTCCGCTAACAAAATAACCCATTACAGATGTAGTAAAGATAAACTTGAGAGATGATGAACCATGATATCACGGCACAAAAAAACTCAACAGAGCTATGTCAGCTATGACAGATTACATCGACTTAAAGGGGTTTTATCGTTACAAAGATCATGTCTCAGATTATGGGGACAGTAAAAATAAGCACTTTTGTAATTGGGTTGCATTACCTCTGTCACTTGGTTTAGCAGATATGAGCTTCTCTGTAAATCTGCATTCTGTTTCTGCTGTTGCTCTGATGCTGGTCAAAATGCCCCCTGGTCGATTTTCTAGACACACCCCCTGCACTGTGATTGGCTGGCTGACATTTCATTCAGCCTGTTGGGATAAGCCCCTATACAGGAAACGCCCTGTCACGCCCCCTGTGCTGTGATTGGCTGCCTGCACACTCTGTGTTTACTCCCCTCTGAGCTGTTAAAATTGATAGTGAAACAAAGGTCTGCTCTCTCTATATATATCTCCCAGCTCTATGGTGATGATCTGGGCAATGACTGCTTGTTTAAAGGGCTTTTGCCAAGAGGTTGTTTCACCTCCTCACAGGTCCAGTCCTTAAGCTGCTACTTTGAAAAGAGGGTGTTCTATTCCTCAGGGCTAATGCAAGCCCCGCCTCCTTATGATGTCATCGTCTGTAGTGTATAACATAAGGATTCAACAATGTGTCTGCATAAGCTGCTTGTATAGTGCAGTGCTTAGGTGATCACCTTTGCAAGAGAGAGGTTGGGAGTTCAAGCCCCATCAGTAGTTTTCTTTTTTTTTTCTTTTATAAATTGTACACATATGTAAAGATATGAAAATATATGTGTAGACATCTATAATTTTATTTATACACACACAAAGCTCCCCTATATAGTGTCCCATTGTCACAGTAGTCACACCAAGCACTTCCAACATATGTGATACAATGCATATACTCTGTGGGATGAGACATGATATAGGGGAGCTATGTATGTGTATATATATATATATCATTATAGAGATTGACATATATATTTTAGGTCTCTATACATATGTGGAGAATTTAGGGGGGAAAAAAAATTACTCTGTGAGTGACTAGAACTCCAAACCCCTTCATTGTAAAGCTAAAACTCTACCGCTGCACCAACAGCCCAAGTTAGTAACAGATTGAGCAGGGTCTTTTCTAAAAGCTGAGTGCTTCTCCCTCCATTGTTTTCACTCTCATATTACTGACAGCAAGCAGAGATCTTTACTTGAAGCTGACATTTGTCCTTGTAGTTGAGTAAAGGTCTCTGCCTGTTGTCAGTACAATTTGGGTGAAGACCACTAGAAGTTAAAGCTGCTGGCTTTCAATGTCATTTGTGTGTAAACTAAGACATATGACAGGTGCTTGCTGGAGCCTCAAGGCTGCAGACATAAGCAGGCAGGAGGCTACAGAGCTGTTATGTCCAGACAACCTTCTGCATCCCCTGCTTCAAACAAAATGATGATGTCACAGTTCTTCAGTGAGGGGAGACACGCCTGCTGAGAGGAGAGACACGCCTGCTGGGAGGGGAGACACGCCTGCTCAGAGGAGAGACACGCCCCTGGATTTCAAACTCAATCTGAGAAAATTAGCAGAACAGCACGAACAGCTCAAACGATAACACCCCTTTAAAGGGGCTGTCTCACCGCACTGTTTCATAGAGCTAAACGGAGCTTTCATTCATGCATCCTGTCTCTTCCTGGTTAGGCTATGGATGGTTTTATGGCAGTGATTAGCATATCAGCTTCATAGTCAAAGGTCTGCTAATTATTCTGACATGAGAGCAGGATTTTTATAAAGGAGACCTATTACCTCTTGGGAAACCTTATAACAGGAGAGTAAAACATAAAGCCTTTCTCAAATGTATTTGGCTGGCAAATTAAAGCAATTTCATTCTACTTTAGTAATAAAGCTTTGTCCTTTAAAGGGGTTGTCTCACTACATTGATTCATCTTACCTCAGTCCTGTTTTCTTGGTTTCATTTTGAATTCAGGGGCGTGTTTACTGGTTTCCACAAGGCTGCAGTAGAAGCCAGGTCTGTAGCTATAGCAACCAGTGCTGGCAGCCTATCAGGAGAGACTGAACAGGTCTGAAGCTATAGCGACCAGAGGAGCTGCTGCAGCCCATAGCAGAGGGGATATCTAGGAATAGGAAGGTCACTGTTAAGGGACATGTATTGCAAAGTGACTTGTTTTTGCAAGATCTTTAACATAAAAAAAAACAATCATTGTAGTGAGACAACCCCTTTAAGAAAGGGAGACAAGAGTGGGCTGAATTCGGCTCTCCACAGGCAGATATGATGGATCATTGTTTTGACAGCTCTGTGAAGCTTCCTGCTTCTGTGCTGGAAGAGTCCATTCAGGGGGATACTAATTATACAGCATTTAAACGTGGGGAGATCTTTATGGTAATTTTAGTTCAGAAAACGATGTGGGTTCTGCAACCTGTTTTCAGTAGAAATCCACATAGTTCATGTTGTGAACTACAGTGCAGAATTTTTATTCACTGCAGATTTGAAATCTACAATGCAGAAAAAAGTGACATTGTAGTTGTTTCAGATTCCACATCTAGTAGCCTGGAAACTAAACTAATATGCATTCAAAATTGCAGCGCATTTCTACCACTACAAGGTTAAAATCCATGGCAAAAACCAAGGTTGTCAAGTCGAATTTCTTCCATGGACTCTGCGATGGATCGTGTGAGCATACCCTAAGACAAATTCCTGCAGCAGAAGGAGGCTAGAATGAACGGCAGCATGTAAAGACTGAAACAGCTTTCTCCTTAGTGTGGTTATGCTGCAGTTCTATATAGTGAGAGTATGTTCATATGGCTTATTTGGATGCTATTTTGGACGCGGTTTTCGGAAAGTCTTCGCACCAAAAACAGTGTCCAAAATGCCTCCAGTTCACTTCATTGATTCCTATGTAAAATAGAACCGTAGTTCACAGGCGACAAGGTTTTTACACGCTTTTTTGGAAACTGTTTTGGGCGCTGAAAAAGAAGTGTCATGGCAATTCTTGAAGCGTGTTGTAGACCCGTTTTTGGGCCCATTTTTGGAGTATTTTTCGCTGCGTTTTTTTGACCTGGATATTAATTTGTATGGGTGAAAACAGTGTTGAAAACCTCATCCAAAACCTCGCCCAAAACCCCTTCCAAAAACGAGCAGAGAAGCGTGTTTCAGGTGAGATCTTGATGCTGCTTTGGGAACAGAAACGCTCTGAAAACAACTTCGAAAACAGCACCAAAATCAGAGTGTATTTCCGATTCATTTAATGTTAGCTTCACTGAAAAAAAACTGTGCTTTTCTTTCAAAAATAAAGAAATTTCTAAGTGACCCCACACTTTTGAACGGTAGTGTACCCTAAGGCTTAAAGTGAACGGCAGACTCGCCTCTTTTAAATTTAACTATGTCGCAGATGCTGTCAGAAAATAACAAAACCCAAACTGTTAACTCACGTTTGTTCCATCGATGGTCCTCTCCAACGGTCTTCTGTTGTCTTCCAAATGGGGATGAACGGGATGTCACTGCTGCAGCCTCTGATTGGCTGCGGTGGTCATGTTACACTCCCCGATGTCACTGTTTGGAAGACAAGGCTATAGCAGTGACGTTCCGTATGGCCGGAGTCGGAAAACAACAGAAGCCAGAGAACAACGCTTTTAGTGTTTTTTTCAAAACCAATAGCTCTGCACCCAGAACGTAACTGTACATCATGGTGTTATCAAGGGCGTATGTAGTGTGTTAAGGAGGTTAGCCCACTCCACAGCTGGCACCTGCAACAAGCAGCCTGATCAGAAGTAACTCCGATTCCAGCTTTTTAACTGCATAGATATCACAGTCAATTCGACATGGCATCCAAGCAGTACAAAGCTGTCCTTTTCTGCCACCTGTTAAAGAGAACCTGTCACATAGGTTATTCCCCCCTTGCTGAGGACAGAACAAGCTAGTGATAGACCTGCTGTTTCCAGCGCTGTGTCCCTTATTCTGTAAGTTGTTGTAGTTTTCGTGTATTTAATGCTTAAATCAGCAGTTTTTCAGCCAGAAGAGTCATTCGAAGAGTCATTCAAAGAGTCAGTTTTTTTTGTTCCCCGCCCATCTGAGGCTAGCCCCGCCGACCTCAACTGATAAACCTATTACAAGTGAATAACTGTCAGATGGGCGGGGCTAGCCATTGGTGGGCGTGACTAACACCTACTCATGAATAACATATGAGGGGTAAATGCTCTAAAACTACAGAATCTTACAGAATAAGGGACACAGTGCTGGAAACAGCAGGTCTGTCACTAGCTTGTGCTGCCCTCAGCAAGGGGGGGGGCATAACCTATGTGACAGGTTCCCTTTAAGCCTCCCACCTGCAATGCAATCATGGGGTGCTGTTAGGTTGCCATGACAGCCAGGGGACCTAATGAAGGCTTCTAGATCAGCCATGACTGTGCTTCAAGTGTAACAGGAGATCAATGAAACAACAATAGACTGCAGTACATAAGTACTGATCATTTTTTTATTCCAAATTGAAGGGGATGTGAAATGACCAAAAGAAAATACAATTTTGGGGTTTGGAATTTGTTTTCTTCTACAGTGTTCAGCGAATGGGATAAATGATATTCTATTTTAATACTTTTAAACATTTAGTTATTTATTTTTTAACTGTAATGTTAAGTCCTCCTAGGGTATTTGACCACTATGGGGCGAGATTGTTACTATACCCTTTTGCATTGTATAAACAATGCAGATGGGTGTTCCAAGATGGCAGTTTTACCACTTCCTGCCTCAGACAGAAAGTGATAAAATGGGAGACATGGTGGCAATGGAAACCTTCACAAGGCTTCCAGCTGCCATGTTAACCAATTTTCACCTCGCGATCACGAAGCGGAGGTGCCAAACGGAGTGAGAAATGGTGTGCGCTACCATTTCTCATTCATTTAGACACCGCAGCCATGATCACCGCAGCCTCTAAAGGGTTACACTGAAGGGAATGGAGCTGCAATTACCAGCTGACATCAGTTTTCTATATAACAGGATTACTGAGTAATTTGGCTATATAGAACCCTACTGGCACCCATGACGTAAATTGACGTCACGTGTCATTAAGTGGTTAATTGTTACTAATTGAGAAAAAAAAACATGCTATCAATCAGCTCCAACTATGAAAAAAAAAAGTAATTTGTTTCTTAGTTTTTTAGACATTGAGCAGTGACTACTTCGGTTTTTTGAACTCTAATCATTATTCATCCATACAAGTGATTGGAACGAACAAGCTTCAGGTCCTCTTGTCTTACGATTTGAATCAGCATGAACTAAAACAGGGAGTAAGGTCACAGACTGATTTTTGCTATGGGGTCCCCTCTGCTCTATGTTGCTTGGGTGTGGTTTACTCTGGTCTTCCTAGCTGGGTTCTCCAGCATCCAAGAAATCCATTAACAAATGGCAAGCTAGTATTGTGGTAGGCGCTGAATTTTAACTCTGTCCTCCCTGAAATACAGCCATATGTTATATACAGCTAGTGACATTCACTGATAAACACAGTGAGGACAATTGGACATTTGTGAAATTATTTCTCCCACAGCATGGAAATTCTATTATAATGTATAAATTAATGTAGATTATTGTGCCTGAATAAATCTGTAATGTCACATCTGGTTTAGAAGTGGTGAATGATGTGTGAGTCTCTGAATCTACTCTATACGTATAAGCAGAGTGGAAACGTCATTCTCATATAGGAGTGCGCTTCCTGGGACTAACAGATGTCTCTCCTTGTTTTCTGATTCCCCTACGCTGAATTACTGCCAGCCTAGATTACACAGCCCGGTGTCATTCATAAGCCTTTCAGCGAGCACAAACTGAAAATGACATTTTCTTTTTTCCCCGGTTTTGGGCATCATGTTGTTTTCCAGCGGTGTTACCACTTCATGACTTCTGTCATAGAAAAACATTATTTTAAGTCGCTAACAATAGTGGTTTCTGAAGAGCCGTGTTTGGCTTTGTTTGGAAATAGTGAACGAATGATGGAAATAGAAGTTAATGTTAGTTTGAGATGGAGATGAAGATGCAGAGCGAGCTCTGAAGACAAAATATTTGATAGGAGCTTTGAAAGAGGAGAATATTCGGTCTTTGGGATTTTGATGACTCCTACTCCTAACATTAAAGGGGTTTTGCCACGAAGTAAAATTGACAAGCTTGGAAATGAAATAACAAATATTTTCACCATTCATCATTATTAAAAATTCTGGACCGTTTTTGTTTTAGCTGCTCCTTTAAGCTATGTTTACACGGCTTAAAATGGGACGTATTTCAGTCCGTAATTTAGTCTGTACTGCGCAAATTATGGCTGGAATATGTCCCAGTCATTACGGTAATCCACAGTTCTCATAGAGAACTATGGATTACGTCTCCTCTCCCCGCTTGGCGAATTCGCCGCGGGGGGAGATGTGACATGTCATTTACTAGCGCCGTATATGTGCCACTGGTAATGAAAGTCTAGGGGCTGGCGAGGTTCCGGCCCCCGGTCCTGCCCACACCCCCGTCCACATGGCGTAATTGCGGGGTGTAATTACGACCCGCAAATAAGCCGTGTGAACATAGCCTTAGTGAGCCATTGTTTACAACTCGTCTCCAGGGGATACGACCAGGGCTGAGAGTTCCTCAATCCTGGTCAGACATCACCTCTCCTCTCAGGCAGCTACTGAGTGTTCAAACCCCAGGTGCTGTCATTCTACTCCTGTCCTCTGTATTCCTTAGTAATTAGTCAAACAGTGCAAATAAATAAAAAAGAAACCTCAATGAGGTCTGTGCATTGATAAAGAGAAAAAAAAAAACACAGGTTTGGTTCCTGCAGGGATTTGAAACTAGGACCCTTGTGCCTGTAAGCAAAAGCTTTACCTCTCAGCTACTCACAATGCTTTACATAAATGGACCTTTCTTTGACTACAGAGAGGAAAGGCTTGGTGATACCATTCTGCTGGGTTACATGATATGCAAATCAAACAAATCACACACGCCCCCTTCTGAGCACACAGAGCTAATGAGCTGGATGCAGGAGGTATGAGATGAGATCGTGGCAAAACCCCTTTAAGGGCCATATGTATGAAAACTGTTTAGGTCTAAAACTTTTTAGACCTAAACAGTTTTCATAAATGTGACCCTAAAAGTTTAATGTTGGCAGATTCTAAATACTCTCCAACAACATCCCCCAGAATGCTTCTGGGCCCAGTAATTACTGAAACACAGCATACTAAACCATTATTATGAATATATGCACCAGTCATAACATTAAATCAATTTTAATATTGTATAGACTACCACCCCTCAACGTATCACAACTGAACTCTTGTCCAAGTCTCTTAGATTCTTATACTGCCTGCCCATTTTACCTGCCTCTAACCCATCAAGTTGAAGAACCGTCTGCTCACTTCCTACCATAGATATTCTTAACAGGTGTCACTGTGCCAAGGCAGGAGCACTATATTGCTGAGTGGTGTATGTATGCATTTGTATATGTCACGGGCAATGGTAGTGGATCCTCTGGACCACCACAAGCGATGGCGTAAGCCACGGCAGGGAGCGGAATCTAAGTAGGTCACCAGAGCCCGCCGCAAAGCGGGATGGACTTGCTGCGGCGGGAGTCTACCAGGTCGCTTCCACTGACGTGACTTGCTTGCGGAGGCTACCGAGGTGTAGCGAGGTACAAAATCGTAAGGCAGGCTCGTAGTCGGGGACAGGCAGAAAGGTCAGGGCAGGCGGCAAGATTCGTGGTCAAGGGACGGAGGCAAACGGTTCGGTACACGGTAATCAGAACAAGACTTCAGGAACGCTTTCTCAGTAGGCTAATGGCACTAAAGATCCGGCAGGGTAACCAGGAAGAGGCAGGTTTAAATAGGGGCAGCGACCGGCAATAGCAAATTACCGGTGCGCTGGCCCTTAAAATTTAACACTACCGGCGCACGCGCGCCCTAGGGAGCGGGGCCGCGCACGCCGCAGGACAAAGACTACAGCAGGAGCGTGGCCGGGTAAGTCTACAGGGGAACATGCAAGGGAATGAGTGCGCCACTCGGCAGCGGAGCACGGATACACCTGCGACCCGTGATGATGGTCGCAGGGGCATCCGTGACAGTACCCCTCCCCCCTTTGGCCTCCCCCTCTTTCTGGCCTGAAGGAATCTCCAGATAAAATTATGGTCCAGAATATTGTCTTCTGGTTCCCAGGACCTTTCTTCGGGCCCGAGGCAAAGGCCGACTTTAACTTAGAAAAGGCATCTTCTGCCGACGGCGGCCAGAGCTCCGAATTATCATTCTTCTTGGTTAACACCACTATAGGCGACACCAGCCAGGAAAAATGGGGTATAAACTGCGTATAGTAATTGGCGAAGCCCAGAAATCTCTGTATGGCACGGAGGTCCACGGGTCGCGGCCACTGCAAGACGGCAGACAGTTTCGTGGGATCCTTATGCAGTCCCTGGTCCGAAATAATGTAGCCGAGAAAGGGGAGACTTGTGAAAGAGGCACTTTTCGAGCTTGGCATACAGACGGTTAACTCGTAAATGCCTGAGAACTTGTCACACATGGGCCTGGTGGGATTCTGGATCAGGTGAAAAGATCAGGATGTCATCCAGATAGACGACCACACAGGTGTACAGGAGATCTCTGAAGATATCGTTGACAAACTCCTAGAAGACTGTAAGGGCATTACAGAGTCCGAAGGGCATGACCAAGTACTCGAAGTGCCCATCTCGAGTATTGAAGGCCGTCTTCCATTCGTCTCCTTCACGAATCCGAATAAGGTTGTAGGCTTCGTAGGTCCAGTTTGTAGAAAATCTTGGCTCCACGGGGCCGGTCAAAAAGCTCGGTATTCAATGGCAAGGGGTATCGATTCTTTACGGTGATCATGTTGAGACTGCGGTAATCATGGACGTAGGGATCCATCCTTCTTCGTTATGAAAAAGAACCCAGCTAAAGCCGGAGAGGAGGACTTACGAATAAACCCCTTCTGGAGATTCTCCTTGATGTAGGTGGACATAGCCAAGGTCTCTCTTTGATCAAAAACTGTAAACTAAGAGTCCCAGGTTTTTCATATTTTCCTTAGCAGTAATGCATTTCCAATATTCCTATATACCTTGATGTTTCACTTAGATTTTAGTGTGCCACTGATTTTTGTATTAGATGTATGCTATTGCCTTTTCAGTGTGCACCTATGCTTACGTTTTTCAAAATATATTTTAGATGTGCACAGCCTAATTAACTTTTATAGCCAAGGTCTCAGGCACCGACAGAGGGTAAACCCTGCCCCGTGGAGGAGATGTTCCGGCCAGAAGGTCAATAATCTCCAGAATCTCCAGAAGGGGTTTATTCGTAATAGGGGCAATGTGGAGGCAAGGTCTCCACTTGCTTCTGAGAGAAGACGTCAGCATACTCTTGATCCGGAGCGGGAAGGCCCGTCTGAGGCTTAGACGGTCCTGGAGAAGCGGTAAGCACCAGGCCAGGTGCCACCACACAGCAAGACCGACATTCTGGCCCCCAATGCCAGACTTCGCCCATCTGCCAGTTGAGCACAGGAGCATGGTGCTGCAGCCACAGAAGACCCAGAAGGATGGACGAGGAAGACCAGGGTAACACATAACACGTAAGTCTCTCCTTATGTAGTGCCCCCACTTGAAGGGACAGAGGCTCAGTACGGTAGCGGACTGAATCGCGGAGGATCTCCCCACTGACAGAGGAGATGACCAGAGGTTTCTCCAAGTTGAACACGAGGAGATTATGCTGAGACACCAGGGCAGCGTCCAAGAGATTTCCAGCCGACCCAGAGTCCAAG
This sequence comes from Phyllomedusa bahiana, assembly GCA_025379985.1. NCBI lineage: Eukaryota > Metazoa > Chordata > Amphibia > Anura > Hylidae > Phyllomedusa > Phyllomedusa bahiana. The sequence continues at coordinate 61,930 of JAODAL010003894.1, read as the reverse complement.
AAGGCTGAGGCTTGAAAGTGGGTGCCAGGCCCAGTGCCGACCAGAACAGGTATGGTCAAATGAGGAGAGGCCTTGCTCTCACCTAGGGACGCCTCTCCCACGTACCCTAGGTGCGCGCATTTCCCGGACGTTGAGGACGAGGTGGGCAGGAGCGGAGGAACTTTTCCGGGCGACGTAGCGAGGTACAAAATCGTAAGGCAGGCTCGTACTCGGGGTCAGGCAGGAAGGTCAGGACAGGTGGCAAGGTTCATGGTCAAGGACAAGCAGGAAGGTCAGGGCAGGCGGCAAGATTCGTGGTCGAGGGAGGCAAATGGTACGGTACACGGTAATCAGAACAAAACTTCGGAAATGCTTTCTCAGTAGGCTAATGGCCCTAAAGATCCGGCAGGGTAACCAGGAAGAGGCAGGATTAAATAGGGGCAGTGACCGTCAATAGCAAATTACCGGTGCGCTGACCCTTTAAATTTAACACTGCCGGCCGCGCGCGCTGCGGGACAGAGACTACAGCAGGAGCGTGGCCGGGTAAGTCTACAGGGGGACATGCAGGGGAATGAGCAGCGCTGCTCGGCAGCGGGACACGGATGTAGATTAAAAGAAGCTATAAGTCATATGTATATACAGATGTAGCAAAGATTATTTGGCATAGATAAGTTACTGCGGAAACATATCTTTGCACCTGATTGTTGGTTGGCTCTACTACCAAATATGTATTGTTAAAGGGTAGCAAAAATGACTTTTTCACTGCTGCTGTGGTTGCCGGCTGGCTAGAGTTAGGGTATATTCACATGGCGTATTGAAGTGCATACTGTACGTGCTGTAATACGCTGGGTGTTTTAGAAGTACGCACTAGCCAGCGCATACTACTAAACCTCAGGGGGGCCAGCCCCAGACCGGCCCCATTCACTTTCTTTATCAGCGGCACGTAAGCACTGCAAAGAAGTGACATGTTCCTTCTCTCTCCCGGTGTACAATACGCATGCATTGTACGCTGGGAGAGACGGACGTAATTCATAGCTCTCTTGCTATGAATTACTGTAATTGTGGGGCACATTTCAGGCATATTGAAGCGCAAATACGTGGCGAAATGTGCCCCGCTATTGCGCCGTGTGAACATACCCTTACGCCCGTACTCTTGAAAAATATAATTTAGGAGAAGAATTTTCTTGCTATTTCTAATTCCTTTGAATGGTCATGACAGAGAAAGCAAGCTCATATAGTTGCAACCTGTCTTTGCCCTGTCAACTTCTATGATAAGATGACCGTGGCGGCTCTGCTTTCCATGTACATTAATTATCTGTTTTTCTTCTCTAGTGAATATTAAAAAGACACAGAGTTTATTTACTACTACTTAGAACTATCATTACACTGCGGAGGCACGAGTACAAGTCACAAGTATAGAAAATCATTCGTTCCATATCTGCTGCTTTCTGTTTTGTTGTTTTTGTTGGCTATTTTTTCAAACAAAAACTTCTCTCGCTTACTAGGTAACAAGTCATTAACACTGCTCTGGGAGACAAATCAATAATGCGTATTTAGATTACAGATATGGAGTTGTCACATGACGCTCTTTAATTAGATGAGTTGTTGTACTCTATTTCACATTGAAAAGAATGGATTTCTCAGATCACAAGAAGTATCAGATCACAAGGCATCAAATATCTACATCCTTGTTAATGCAATGTATTCCTATGAACACTGTATACACAGAATGACAAATTCTAAATATTACCAAAGACGGAGAGTGGTCAAATCTGACATTCAATAGTGGTGGACATGGTATGATACACACAAGTTGCTATGCTTAAATGTCATTTCCCATCAAATGTCAAACACAGACGATTAAAAATTTAAATCGAATCTCATTAATTGATCCTATTAACTAATCATTGAATAGTTCTATTTATAATTAAATCCATATAGCACCCGGGCACCATTTACCACATTCTGTCATAAACAACAAACAATTCATAAATTGGCGAATTTCACTTCTACAGAATGGATATATACACTGGCTTTCGTATTAAGATGTATCATAAATATTTAGCAGAACTGACCTTCTAAATAAACAATTTCTTGTTACGAAACTACTGAACTTTGATAATTCAGTAGGTCTAACTACAGGACTTTGGAAAAGCTAGGACACACGTAACATTATCAGGTTTTTTTTGCAAGGTTTAAGGCTGTAGATTTTATATATATATATATTTTTCAATTGTTTAAGAAAAAGCTACTGTTTCCCCGAAAATAAGACAGTGTCTTATATTAATTTTTGCTCCTATAGACGAGCTAAGACTTATTTTTAGGGGATTTCTTATTTTTCCATGAACAAAAATTCACATTTATTGTTGAACAAAAAATCAACATGTATTAATATACTGTAGTGATCTCATCACAAACATCAGCATAAGCAGCCAAACTCTGAATTGCATAAATAAAATGCACTATGTATTATTTTCGGGGGTGTCTTATTTTTGGGGAAATATGGTATTGAGTAAGCTAATGACCCAACTAGAAGGCAAGACATTTTTGGCAACCATAAGGTCAATATAAATTAGTTTGATTGTACTGACTAATAACTTGCTGTTTACTTCACCCAGTAGTTTACCCCACAAATAAAATAATAGAGATATGTAGACTCTATCTGACAATTGTCACTGGTAAAGGATATATACACCATTATTGTTCATTTGATTACTTAATGCAAAATTAAGCAGCTTTCTAAATAGTCTAACATTTCTAACTGGCTTTCTACTGTGGAGTTTGTATAAGTCCTTCACTTGGCTGACTGCCCTGCAGAGTCTCAAGAGAGAAAAGAAAAAGGAATGAAACACTGCTCTAGCTTCTTAGGGCTCTCTGCCCTCCCTCTCCCTTCAATGTTAAAGACAGCTGAAGGGAGGGATCAGAGGTTCTGTGCAGCAGATCAAAGCATGAAGAGGGGAAGAGCAGCCAAGGAAGGCAGCTCACTCTAGATGTAGATAGAAAAAAAAAAAAAATTTATTGTGGAATTTGACGACAAGTCCGTGTCAGATTCCAAGTTAAAATCAACAGGCAATCCGATGCCAACCTTAGGCTATGTTCACACGATGCACTGCGGCATAAGCGCGTACTCCCGTGCCACGGGGCCCCATTGACATTCATTGCTCGCGGTGCGTATTCGCCGCAAGTAACTGATATGTCACTTATCTCCGCGCGCATACAATACGGTTGTATTGTACGAGCGGGGAGAGGAGGCGTAATCCATAGTTCTCTAATTTCGTAATTTCGGCGCTCATCTCACCCGTATTAGAGCGCAAATACGCGGCGAAAAGCGCGTCGAAATTACCCCATGTGAACATACCCTAAAGCGACCTGCAAATCTGTGGTGCAAGAAAAAATACTTGTCTATCTTATGAAGCGCGTGCTCCTCGGATTCCACTGTGGCAGGCATGATGCACATTACCCCATTAGCCCGCTTCCAAATCAAAGGAGAAAACTGCCTTGGTAAAGTAAAAGTCCTTGTCAGAAATCCAAAGTGTTGTCTGTTGAGGATTCCATTTTGGATTTTTTTTAATAGGAAAAATCCATTGTGTAAACTTACCTTTTGGCTCTGTACAAATGTAGAAAGTAAGCAGAGAACCTATGGAAAATTGTAGACTTCTAAACCCACACAACTCACATCCAGCATGTATTTTCATATGAAAAAATATGAAACTAGGAGCAGACTGCAAAATGAATAGAAAGGGGGAAACTTTTTTTTTTAATTAAAGAGAACCTGTCACATAGTTTTTGCCCCCCCTGGCTGAGGACAGTACAAGCTCGTGTAAGACGTGCTGTTTCCAGAGCTGTGTCCCTTATTCTGTAAGATGCTGTAGTTTTCGTGTATTTAATGCTCAAATCTGCAGTTTTCAGCCAGAAGAGTCATTCGAAGAGTCCTTCAGAGTGTCAGTTTTTTTCAAACCCACCCAATCGGAGGCTAGCACCGCCCACCTCATCTGATAAACCTATTACTTTGAATAGGTAGAAACATGTGAATAACTGTCAGTGGGCGGAGCTATCCTTTTGTGGGCGGTGCTAACACCAGCTCATGAATAAGATTTAAGGGGTAAATGCTCTAAAACTGCTGCATCTTACAGAATAAGGGACACAGCACTGGAAACAGCAGGTCTGATACTACCTTGTGCTGCCCTCAGCAAGGGGGGCATAACCTATGTGACAGGTTCCCTTTAAGGTAACCATTAACAAATGTATAAAAACTTGTTTATCCCATTTCAAAGGGGTTTTTATAATCTTTTAAAGGGGTCATCCATCCAAAAAATAAATAAAAAAGGAACTCCCCTCTGTAGTCAAAACTGCTGGTGCCTAGAGTCCCTGTTTACTACTGGTCCATCAGAACACAATGTGACCACTGCAGCCAATCAGTGACTGGAAAATAGAATGGGGCATGAATGGTAAAGTCAAAGGTTTGGCACCTGACCTCTAAAGCCACTGATTGTCTGCAGCAGTCAGGCATCATTTGAAGGACCCTACAACTCCTTTGCATAGTGCTATAGAATTTTTGGTTAGGTTTGTTAAATAATTAAATGCACCCCATAACACCTATCTTGATTCATATTGATAAAAATTACACAAGGGGTTAAAAAGCAGTGGTAATGCAGACAAGCCTAAATGTCATAAAACATTTCAGATGATTTTATGAGGGTCATATTAAAGGAGTTTTGCCACGAAGTAAAATTGATGTGGGAAACTTGCAAACTAAATAATAAACATTTTCACCATTCATCATTATTAAAAATTCTGGACTGTTTTTGTTTTAGCTGCTCATTAAAGGGGTTTTGCCACCATGGAATGTTGACGTGGGAACCTCCAAAATGGGTATTTAATCACTTTTCTAAATATATGTGATTACAAAAAGTGAAAACTCTGAGAGCTATAGCATTTCTCAATCCCCCTTAGTTACCTCAAAGCTTCCCCTAGACACAACCCAGGAGCTGACAGGCCGCGGTTGCGTGAAACACTTCTTATCTGATGACAGACAAAAGGAATGAGCTTTTAAGGCACCGGGTAGACAGTGCAGTCTGAGGCTGTGTCTTGCTGTACTGAGAATCCACTGTTGTACTGTTATTATTTCACTTAAGTTTTGAGACGCTCCTTTGGATTCCTCACTCCTCACTCACCCCCTCCCTCTCTCCCCTGCATGATTTGTATGTATCCTGCTCCCATGCTGATAAGAGGTAGGTAACTGGCGTCTTGGCAAATCCCCTTTAAGTGATCAATTGTTTACAGCTCATCTCCAGGGGATACGACCAGGGCTGAGAGCTCCTCAGTCCTGGTCAGACATGTTCAGACATCACCTCTCCTCTCAGGCAGCTACTGAGTGTTCAAACCCCAGGTGCTGTCACTCTACTCTTGTCCTCTGTGCTCCTTAGTAATTAGTCAGACAATGCCAATAAATTTAAAAAAGAAAGCTTAATCAGGTCTGTGCATTGATAAAGAGAAAAAAACTGTTTTGGTTCCAGCAGGGATTTGAACCTAGGACCCTTGTGCTGTGCGGTAAAAACTTTAACTCTGAGCTACATTTTAGCTACTCACAGCTTTATACATAAACAGACCTTTCTTTGACTACAGAGAGGAAAGGCCTGGTGATATCATTCTGCTGGGTCACATGATATGCAATGCAAACAAATCACACACGCCCCCTTCTGAGCGCACAGAGCTGAATGCATGAGGTGTGAAATGAGATTGTGGCTAATCCCCTTTAAGCAACGGTGATATATGCAGCATTGAGAGGCTCTTTTCAGCTTTAGAGAACATCTATACGTTTGCCGATGTATTAACTTTTTTCATTGTTGATTTCTGCAATGTGTTCACCTTTGCTTTGTCGAGCTTGTTCTCAACTTCCATATCTCATCTTCTATAATCCGTGCAAAGTCTATGCACTCATTTGCCCTTTCTCATTAAAATTTTCCAAACACCTTTCCTCCTTTTCTTGCAGCAGTCATATCCGTGACTGACTCCCACCTTACACATTCCTAATAATCTCCAAACACCTGTCATCTTTCTCAGTCAGTTAAATGATGCTTTTTACCACTCACATGTATAATCCTACAGAATGTCACTCACAGTCTTTTCTGTCAGCCTAGATATCATGTTTGACAATATGTTTCAGAGCGAAATTGTAATATTATGTACTTAAGCCCATACTGTATGGTTAAATGCATCGTGTTTACCAAGCACTACAACAAGTCCATTGGGAACCTAATGCTTGAGTAAAACTGTGCCATATATTACTTATTGGAGAGCAGAGATAAAGCATTACTTCTCTGCCTATGATGAAGAAAAATCTATTTCTGCCAGTATGCTTTACTTCTTGCTGAACAAAAGCATCCAAAGGCTAAGAAATAGGATTTATCTCAATTCAGCACCACGTTACTGGACACAGTTCAATTGCATTAAAGGATTGTCTCATGATGCCAGCCCCTGCCAATATACCCTATTCTGGCAAACAGATGCCACCGAGGTGGGTCCTCTGCTCATGAGCCAGATTACAGAGGTACTAAGTAACAGCAGCTCCTCTTCTGGTTGACGTGTCTGCATCTTACATGGTTAGCCATTTATATGAATGTATGTTTTGTATACAACATATGAAAAAAAAGGTCAGCTTTCTTTTGAGAACAACTTGTCTGTACAAGTAAAATTCCTTTATGCACAGAGAAGTCAAAAAAGAGCCTACTAAAATCCATGGATAGCACTGTGTACGATGAGCATCCCAATCTGTTTTAAGAGATAACATCACAGGGGATTAGTTGGTTCTATCCAGCATATCAAAGTATGGAGATGTGGGAGAGCATCCAAGAAGGGCAGCTCACCCAGGAAGTATTGAAAGGAATGAAAGCAGACATAAAGTAGTTTGTAGGGGAAGAATCACTTATGCTTTGTACAAATGTAGAGAAAAAACAGAACACCCATGGCAAACTCTAAACTCCTAAACACACAGCCCTTAAAATTAGTCATTCTTTAAGTCCAGTTTTTATGAATTCTTGGTTGTTGTTTTTTTTATTTTCTTATCGCTTTCAATATTTTTTTTAATAATTCTTAAGTCTTGCAGTTTTCACTTTGGCCACTAGGCCTTGTTTGCAGAAGCTTTACAGAAGCTTCATGCACATAGGAAACTTAAGACTGACTCAGTCCCATTGACGTCTATAGGAGAGTTTTCTATTCATGCTCTGTGACTTGGGAAGAGATTAGTGTGCAGGGAGGTGAAAGGGTGAACTGTGACTATCGCCTCATGTGACTGGTGGAACCTGTGTTATCTATTCACATTGGTGTCTCCTTTCAGTTTGACCCTCTTTGTGCTGATAATGAGCAGAAATCTAATCAACCAACAGATCTTGGGAGAGTGTATAAAACTTAACATTTATTAAATATACTTAAAATAATAGTGACCCAAGATAAGCTAAAGCAGAGATACAAATAGTAGGTAATATTATTTGATGGTATCCGGACACTGTCCCTGTTATACCCCTATATACCTACTATTGCCCCTGCCTATCAACAATAGGGCACTCGCCCTGAAAAAGAGCGACCCTATATCAGGAACCTTGCCCTAAAAACACAGCCCCTATTAGACCCTATAATGTATAAAGCACACTATACCAAACAGCACAATATATCCCGGTGAATTTAACACACTATGAATCCCAGTACTACAAATGTCCCGACATGTTTCTACCTTACTTTCAGTGTCATCAGGGGACTGAGAGGAGTACAAAGTACTGAGGTGCTCTACAAAAAGAAAAAAAACATATAATACATATAAATCAATGAATAAATAGACAATATACATATGTACATATGTTTAAGACCAATTAATTAAATCCTTACCAGTGGAGACCAAAAGGGGCCAAAATAGGAGACAATACAGAGCATATGGCTCTGATGTCTATGGAGGGCTATGATGTGCCAACCATGTGAGAACGCCATCTGGGCCGTTTTAAACCATGTCCTGGTCACATGATCTTGTTACAGCCATGAGACCTATGACAGCTTCCGCCCTCGCGCCATGGACGCATGATCGCTTGCGTTCCACAGGATCCATGACAACTTCCGCCGTCGTACTGTGGTCACGTTTTTCGCGTGCGTTCCACAGATCATGTGATCTATGACGACTTCCGTCATCGCATCAGAGAAGCGGGCGGCGACGCGCCGAGATACTTAGCAACGCCGTATATACAGCGTTCCTAAAGCAACTGAAGATGATAATAACGCTTCCAGGAGGCGTATATATTGCCATTCAGATTCAAGGTACATCACAATCCAAAAAATACCGAAAGATATGAATAGGCAATAAATAGAAAATGGTCATTTGTGCCAGTTACAGAGTGTGATCAAGGCAGACATTTACTTAACACAACATATTTTCACAAGTAGCAGCTAAAATTGAGCTGTTCATTAAGGCCTAACGGATGGAATGAGCCCAATGTATATATCCAAAAACATTCCTTCCTCAACAACTAAGCATCCAAATTACCTCTCCGAACATGAGGGACTATCTTATCAATGCCCATAATTTTCAAGCCATTATAGGAGTCACCATGTACGTTCCAAATATATCTGGACACAGGTGTGTCTCTTTTGTTCCTAATATCGCCTATATGTTCACCGATTCTGCGTCTTAGTTGGCGAGTAGTTTTACCAACATAATTTTTACCACATGGGCATTGTATCCTATATACCACCCCTTCTGAGCGGCAATTGATGAACTGATTGATTGTAAATTCTTGTCCTGTATTTAGGTTTGAGAACGTTCTCCCTGTCTCGATGAACTTACAACCTATGCATCCACTACATCGAAAACAACCTTTCGGTTGTCTTTCAAGCCATGTTGTTTTATCTGGTGGTGGTGTGTAGTGGCTGGACACTAAACGGTCTTTCAAACTTCTCCCTCTCCTAAAAGTAATTGAAGGACGAGGGCCAACTTTGTCTTTTATATCCGAATCCATCAACAAGATGTCCCAGTGTCTAGCCAAAACCTTTCTAATAGCTTGAGATGCTTCGTCATAGGTGCCCACTATTCTGAGTGGAAAAACTTTGAGATTCTCGGTTCACATATTTTGATCAAAAGATGTTTAAGCTGCCCACGACTTTCAACGTGATCTCAAAATCGGGCAGTCCTACACTATCCTTACCTCTCAATAGAGCCAATTCACGGCCTCTCACTGGGTCAACCGACCTCCATTATACAGAGAGAGAAAAATAAGAAAACACACCAGACTTGCAAGCTGCACTTCTTATGACCCAGTGAGAGGCCGTGAATTGGCTCTATTGAGAGGTAAGGATAGTGTAGGACTGCCCGATTTTGAGATCACGTTGAAAGTCGTGGGCAGCTTAAACATCTTTTGATCAAAATATGTGAACCGAGAGTCTCAAAGTTTTTTCATGTATGATAGATAGCATAAATGCTTCTTTAGGGATTTCCACGTAGTGTATTGCCCTTTTTGCAGTAGTGTGCCGCTGGCGGCGGTCTGTGTGTGTACATGTATAATTACATGTGTGCCGCAGCCCTGCCAGTGGCACCCAGGTTTGCATACGTTTTTTCAGAAATGTTTTTGTGTGCAGAAACATACGTTATACTTGGTGTACATTGATTTTAACCTATATGGGAAGGAAAGGGTGCCTCCATTTTGGGTTTCTGCACCCGCCCACTCTCACAGTGCAGCTTGCAAGTCTGGTGTGTTTTCTTATTTTTCTCTCTCTGTATAATGGAGGTCGGTTGACCCAGTGAGAGGCCGTGAATTGGCTCTATTGAGAGGCAAGGATAGTGTAGGACTGCCCGATTTTGAGATCACGTTGAAAGTCGTGGGCAGCTTAAACATCTTTTGATCAAAATATGTGAACCGAGAGTCTGAAAGTTTTTTCATGTATGATAGATAGCATAAATGCTTCTTTAGGGATTTCCACTATTCTGAGTGGCTCATTTTGGTCTCCTGCATCACGTTTACGTGGAGTCAACAAATGACACCTTTCCATTTGTAAGGCATGGTTATAAGATTCCCTCAGTATCCCATCTGGATATCCTTTCTCCTTGAATCTGTGATACAGGTCTTTAGCCTGCCTCACAAATTCTTTTTTGGTAGAGCAGTTACGACGCAGTCTCAAGTATTGACCGCATGGAATGCCTTTTTTCAAAGAGTAGGGATGACTACTCGACCAATGTAGCAATGCATTGCAAGACGTTTCTTTCCGGAAAATAGAGGTCTGAATCACCCCATCATTTCCTTTAGAAACCACATCCAAGAAGGCTAACTTACAACTCGCTGTTTCATAAGTGAATCTCAATCCGAAATTGTTTTGATTCAATCCATTCACAAATTGCACAAATTCATTTTTAGACCCTTTCCAGATGATGAAGACATCATCAATGTATCGTGTGTAGAACTCGATTTTTTCTGCAAGTCTAATTGGTGTATCGCCAAAGATCACAGTATCCTCCCACCATCCCAAATATAGATTTGCATAACTTGGTGTACAACAACTCCCCATTGCGGTTCCTTTTAATTGATGGTATAATTTGCCATTGAAAAGGAAATAATTCCTTGTCAGTATGAACCGCAAGAGGTCATTTACAAATAGATTATGTAGTTGAAACTGTTGGCCTCTGCCTTGTAAAAAGTGTTGGACCGTCTTTAAACCTAAATCATGAGGAATCGAGGTGTATAATGATTCAATGTCTATACTAGCCAAAAGGCAATTCTCATCTACTGTGATGCCATCCAGTTTTTTCAAAAAATCCATTGTATCTCGAGTATAGGATGATAAGGCTTCCACAAATGGATGTAATATACAATCTACATAGGTGCCACAGTTTTGTGTCAATGATCCTATCCCGGAGACTATGGGTCTCCCCTTCAAAGGGGACGGCCCCTTATGAATCTTCGGCAGGCTGTAAAATGTGGCAATTCGTGGATATTTAGGATACAAAAAATCGAATTCTACAGCATTGATTAATCCCTGAGTTTTAGCTTTAGAAAGAATGTCTAATAATTCATTACTAAATTTTTTGGTTGGGTCCTCTTGTAATACTTCATAGCATGTTGGGTCCTTTAGTAAGCTCAGACACATATTTTTATATTTAAGATGGTCCAATAGCACAATGTTTCCCCCTTTATCAGAGGGTTTCACCACCAAATTATGATCTTTTTCTAAATTATAGATTGCTCGTTTTTCTTGATAAGTACAGTTTGAGAAAAATTTCTTCTTCAAACCTTCAAGGTCCCTTACCACCTGGGCCATAAAGATGTCTACACAAGATACATCTCCCTGCGGAGGCATCTTTTTGCTCTTGTGTTTAAAGTGGTAAAAGGACCCTTTCCTGTATGTACATTATCATCAGCAATGCTATAAAGCAATCTAACATCTTCTAACAGGTCCTCGCTAATACCAAGATCTGCACACTCACGTCTTTCTTAGGCAATGATATTTATGCCAACGTACCTTGCGCCCCAATATTGATGTTATCTTTGAAACCAGTGGAAATACATTGATTTGGCTGTCGGACGAAAGATAAACCTTTCCTTTAAATATTCATTTCTAAGGGAGTGAGAGTATGTGATGATAAATTTACAATCTGTTGATGTTTATGTTTAGATATGGGAGCAGAGATAGAAGCAGAGATACAAATAAGCTTTAGCTTATCTTGGGTCACTATTATTTTAAGTATATTTAATAAATGTTAAGTTTTATACACTCTCCCAAGATCTGTTGGTTGATTAGATTTTTGAATAGTGTGGGAGCTTCTATAAGACTGACATGAGGTGCCAGCTTTATTATCTATTTCATTTATCAATAGGTCATGGCTGGTTTTTTAGCCACTGATGTAGATACAGATCAATGGCTATCTGAGGTTGAGGATGTCTTTTCAGACAAAACTTACACACAAAAGAAATATATTCCATCATTTAATATAGCATTCAAGGAGCTAAATAAAGTATACAAGGAGCAGATCTCAGCTTGGTGGGAAGTGCAGAGTTTGGAGAATTATATTAAACATCAAATTGTACCCAGAGGTCTGAGGATCTCCCTTAACCTACTACTATCAAAAGAGAAAAATAGTTTGAGTACTTTAAATCTGAAATTAAAAGAACAGATCGAGATAGTTCGTAGATTTGATAAAGAACCTGAATACATAACAAAAGAAAAATTATTACAGAACTCTATAGACAAATTCCAGTACCACATAAAAGACCGTAAACACAAACAATTTGTGAGGGACCTCAGTGATTTTCGTGAGAACAGAGCATATATTTTCTCTGGACAGAGAGACAGTAGAAAAGAAACAGGGGCAACAGTTTTGTCAAGTGAGAAGGATATCTCTGACTCTGATAAGGAAGGTAGGATTACTAAGGGTACATCAAATAGAGGAGGTCGAGGACGCAAAAGGGGTACTCAACGAAGGGGCCAACAGAGGCCTTTTTTGGAACATCAATATCAGCTACGAGATCGGACACAGACAAGATAGGTGAAGATCCCATATCTAAACACAAACATCAACAGATTGTAAATTTATCATCACATACTCTCACTCCCTTAGAAATGAATATTTTAAGGAAAGGTTTATCTTTCGTCCCAACAGACAAATTCAATGTATTCCACTGGATCAAAGATATACATCTATTTGGGCGCAAGGTACGTTGGCATAAATATCATTGCCTAAGAAACAGACGTGAGTGTGCAGATCTTGGTATTAGCGAGGACCTGTTAGAAGATGTTAGATTGCTTTATAGCATTGCTGATGATAATGTACATACAGGAAAGGGTCCTTTTCCACTTTAAAACATAAGAGCAAAAAGATGCCCCCGCAGGGAGATGTATCTTGTGTAGACATCTTTGTGGCCCAGGTGGTAAGGGACCTTGAGGGTTTGAAGAAGAAATTTTTCTCAAACTGTACGTATCAGGAAAAACAAACAATCTATAATTTAGAAAAAGATCATAATTTGGTGGTGAAACCCTCTGATAAAGGGGGAAACATTGTGCTATTGGACCATCTTAAATATAAAAATATGTGTCTGAGCTTACTAAAGGACCCAACATGCTATGAAGTATTACAAGAGGACCCAACCAAAAAATTTAGTGATGAACTATTAGACATTCTTTCTAAAGCTAAAACTCAGGGATTAATCAATGCTGTAGAATTCGATTTTTTATATCCTAAACATCCACGAAGTGCCACATTTTACAGCCTGCCGAAGATTCACAAGGGGGTGTCCCCTTTGAAGGGGAGACCCATAGTCTCCGGAATAGGATCATTGACACAAAACTGTGGCACCTATGTAGATTGTATATTACATCCATTTGTGAAAGTCTTTATCTATATCGGAAACAATGGACTTTTTTGAAAAAACTGGTATGGCATCACATAGATGAGAATTGTCTTTGGTATATAGACATTGAATCATTATATACCTCGATTCCTCATGAGTTAGGTCTAAAGGCGGTCCAACACTATTTACAAGGCAGAGGCCAACAGTTTCAACTACATCATCTATTTGTAAATGACCTCTGGCGGTTCATATTGACAAGGAATTATTTCCTTTACAATGGAAAATTATACCATCAATTAAAAGGACCCGCAATGGGGAGTTGTTGTGCACCGAGTTATGCAAATCTATATTTGGGATGGTGGGAGGATACTGTGATCTTTGGCGATACACCAATTAGATTTACAGAAAAAAATCAAGTTCTACATACGATACATTGATGATGTTTTTATCATCTGGAAAGGGTCTAAACATGAATTTGTGCAGTTTGTGGATGGATTGAATCAAAACAATTTCGGATTGAGATTCACTTATGAAACAGCGAGTTCCAAATTAGCCTTCTTGGATGTGGTTGTTTCTAAAGGAAAGGATGGGTTGATTCAGACCTCTATTTTCCGGAAAGATACGTCTTGCAACGCATTGCTACACTGGTCGAGTAGTCATCCCTACTCTTTGAAAAAAGGCATTCCACGCGGTCAATACTTGAGACTGCGTCGTAACTGCTCTACCAAAAAAGAATTTGTGAGGCAGGCTAAAGACCTGTATCACAGATTCAAGGAGAAAGGATATCCAGATGGGATACTGAGGGAATCTTATAATCATGCCTTACAAATGGAAAGGTGTCATTTGTTGACTCCACGTAAACGTGATGCAGGAGACCAAAATGAGCCACTCAGAATAGTGGGCACCTATGACGAAGCCTCTCAAGCTATTAGAAAGGTTTTGGCTAGACACTGGGACATCTTGTTGATGGATCCGGATATAAAAGACAAAGTTGGCCCTCGTCCTTCAATTACTTTTAGGAGAGGGAGAAGTTTGAAAGACCGTTTAGTGTCCAGCCACTACACACCACCACCAGATAAAACAACATGGCTTGAAAGACAACCGAAAGGTTGTTTTCGATGTAGTGGATGCATAGGTTGTAAGTTCATCGAGACAGGGAGAACGTTCTCAAACCTAAATACAGGACAAGAATTTACAATCAATCAGTTCATCAATTGCCGCTCAGAAGGGGTGGTATATAGGATACAATGCACATGCGGTAAAAACTATGTTGGTAAAACTACTCGCCAACTAAGACGCAGAATCGGTGAACATATAGGCGATATTAGGAACAAAAGAGACACACCTGTGTCCAGACATATTTGGAACGTACATGGTGGCTCCTATAATGGCTTGAAAATTATGGGCATTGATAAGATAGTCCCTCATGTTCGGAGAGGTAATTTGGATGCTGAGTTTTTGAGGATGGAATGTTTTTGGATATCTACATTGGGCTCATTCCATCCGTTAGGCCTTAATGAACAGCTCAATTTTAGCTGCTACTTGTGAAAATATGTTGTGTTAAGTAAATGTCTGCCTTGATCACACTCTGTAACTGGCACAAATTACCATTTTCTATTTATTGCCTATTCATATCTTTCGGTATTTTTTGGATTGTGATGTACCTTGAATCTGAATGGCAATATATACGCCTCCTGGAAGCGTTATTATCATCTTCAGTTGCTTTAGGAACGCTGTATATACAGCGCTTCCTGTTTAACGGCGTTGCTAAGTATCTCGGCGCGTTGCCGCCCACATCTGTGACGCGATGACGGAAGTCGTCATAGATCACATGATCTGTGGAACGCAAGCGAACACGTGACCACAGTATGACGGCGGAAGTTTTCATGGATCCTGTGGAACGCAAACGATCATGCGTCCATGGCGCTAGGGCGGAAGCTGTCATAGGTCTCATGGCTGTAACAAGATCATGTGATCAGGACATGGTTTAAAACGGCCCAGATGGCGTTCTCACATGGTTGGCACATCATAGCCCTCCATAGACATCAGAGCCATATGCTCTATATTGTCTCCTATTTTGGCCCCCTTTTGGTCTCCACTGGTAAGGATTTAATTAATTGGTCTTAAACATATGTAGATATATGTAGATATGTATATTGTCTATTGATTTATTGATTTATATGTATTATATGTTTTTTTCTTTTTGTAGAGCACCTCAGTACTTTGTACTTCTCTCAGTCCCCTGATGACACTGAAAGTAAGGTAGAAACATGTCGGGACATTTGTAGTACTGGGATTCATAGTGTGTTAAATTCACCGGGATAAATATAGTGCTGTTTGGTATAGTGTGCTTTATACATTATAGGGTCTAATAGGGGCTGTGTTTTTAGGGCAAGGTTCCTGATATAGGGTCGCTCTTTTTCAGGGCGAGTGCCCTATTGTTGATAGGCAGGGGCAATAGTAGGTATATAGGGGTATAACAGGGACAGTGTCCGGATACCATCGTATAATATTACCTACTATTTGTATCTCTGCTTTAGCTTATCTTGGGTCACTATTATTTTAAGTATATTTAATAAATGTTAAGTTTTATACACTCTCCCAAGATCTGTTGGTTGATTAGATTTTTGAATAGTGTGGGAGCTTCTGTAAGACTGACACGAGGTGCCAGCATTATTGTCTATCTGATAATGAGCAGACAACTGAGAGTCTTTCTCTATAGAATAGGAAGTGTCAGACTGTTATTAGGCCTAGTGGCCGAAGTGAAAACTGCAGGACTTAGGAATTATTAGAAAATATTGAAAGCGATATGGAAAATTAAAAAAAATATATATAATCAAATATTCTTAAAAAATGTGTTTTACATAAAAACGTGAGTTAAACAATAAGTAATTTTTGATGACACATTCCCTTTAAGTGTTTACTGGAAGGACATTTCAGCATAAGAGAATATGAAACTAGAAGCGCAGTTGGACAACACCTGTCCATATGTCCTATTCTGGCAAATGAATGTTATAGAGGGGGGCTCTCTGCTCATGGGCTAGAGTGGACACTAAGTAAAAGCAGCTCCCGTTCTGGTTCACCTATCCACAATTTATACAGTCAGTCATTCATCGGTATATACTTCTTATACACAGTATATGTCTGTGAAAAACGGGTTGACTGCTTTCAGGGAACAACTTGTCTTTATGGGATTAATTCTTTAATGCACAGACAAGTCAAAAGGAAACCTATTAAAATTCATGTATATCACCATGTACTACGAGCTTCCTCTGGTTTTTGAGTCGTCTGAATTTGATACAACTATGGTGCCACGAATATATCAATATGAAAAAAGCTGTCAATATGACACATTTTGGTTGTACTATTGTTTCACAACAATGTCATATGTATAGTTCTAGCCTAAGTTTGCAAATGGGAGAAGTACAAACCAAGACTTATAACTGAACTTGTACTAATGCCCCTGTATTCAATATGGGACCAACAGAGCTAAAGAACAGGCATTTATGTGTAGAGCTAGCAAGCTGCTCAGGTGTTCATGGATGAGTAGACCTGATTCAACACCAAAACCTTTATAACTACTATAATACAAGTGGACCCCACAAATTATTCTCAAATATTTCAAATTTTGTGCCAGTTTCATACAGAATTGACTGAAATAATAGAGAGATATTAAAGAAATTGCTTTAAAGTCCTACTGATTGGTGTTTTTAGAGCCCCCCTTAGGCTAAGTTCACACGGCTAATTGCAGGGTGTACAGTACGCCCCACGATTACGCCGGGTGTTCGGGAGCTTGCGCTGATCGGCAAGTACTCCCACGATGCAGTGGGTGGGAGGCCTGCAGCCCACCGGCCCCATAGACTGTCATTACTCGTGGTGTGTAAGCGCCGTGAATAAATGACATGTCACTTATCTCCCTGCGCATCCTATTGTACACCCGGGGAGAGGAGGTGTAATCCATAGTTCTCTATGAGAACTGTGGATTACCGTAATGACTGGGACGCATTTTGCTCCTATTAGAGCGCTGTGAAATATGCGGCGAAATGCGCCCCAATTTAAGCCGTGTGTACATAGTCTTACAGTTTTCACATCATTTGCATATGTCACTTTCATATTTTTATTGCATTCCTCCATAATACATTTTCTAATTAGCATTAACACTATAGAGTGAATTTTGGCAATTTCACAGTTGAGTTGAGACTGATGAAACCATAAAGATGCAAGTGTCTTACGTTTCTTTGTACATACAATTCTTAAGAGTATAATACAAAATATAGATTAATTAATATACTGTGACAGCGGTGCTAATTGTTGCAAACTGTTTTCTGTATCCATAGAGATAAATTTTACTCTATCATCACAATGTCATCTTGTGATATTCCTGGTTCCCTGCTGTGGACACAAACTGCCCTTGCCTGTTGTTGTTGCCGTTAACTATGTACAAAATATCATACATTTGCACTTTTCGCATGGGGAATTAAAACCGAGGCAACAAACCTGCCTCCGAGGGTTACAAAGACATCCATATTTGAATCTGAAAATAAATTAGTCTAAGCCTTAAAGATCGGCAATCACCCCCTTTGTTCTTTCATTAGCTGGTGTTCAGAGAAAGCAAAGAATTGGCAGTGGATAGAGAAAATTCTGGCAGCAATTCATCTCGAGTCGATCCAATTATGGGATGAGAAATGAAAATGGGAAGAATAAAGTAGTAATTTTTTGATAACATCTGTGTCTCTTAGGATCTCTTTCTTGAAGACCTTGTATGCCAGAGCGGGGGAGGTGATGTAAAGTTGCTCACATGCTTTATTTCTTGTGACTTGATGTTCACAGGCTGATATTTTTGTGAATATGAATGTTCACAACGCCCACTATGAAATCACACTTGTAAGAGAGAATAGCCAGATGTGAGAACATTGTAGAGTCTTAGGATTGCTTGCAATGAAGGACACCGTGGAGGTTTCCGACATATCAATATTGCAAGATCAATCTAAATGTCTTCATGCATTGTTTTAGGAAGTGACATGGACTGAACAATCTGTATTTATAGCATATACTTTATTTCTTGTCCATATTATAAGGGGACAAGATGATGACCTTGGGCGTGATTGCTGCAACTAGGAGCCAGACACTTAGTAAAAAAAAGTGTTAGCTGTTCATACAGACACTGACTTGAACCAGTCTATAGCTCAGTATCTGTAGCAGTAGACATCCATGGCAAGCAAGTCCATATTTTTTTTCCTTTCCCCGTTCGGTTGGGAATTCATAGTGACCCAAACACCTTGGTACCCCATTAAGAGTGGAAAGAACAGTGCTTTCTAAACTCTTTGTAGACTGCCCTGCCTCCTAAATGAAAGGGAGGAACATCCTTGACTTCCCGTTACCAGGCAATTGGTGAACCTTCAATCCCTTACTTCTAACACTTCCGCCCTCACAAAGGGGCGGAATAAAGTGAAGTAAGTTTAGTGGGAAAAAAAAGTGAAACTGAAAGTCCTGCTTACTCCACCCACATGATTGATAGTTTGTTCTGATACAGCTTGTTCTAGCCCCACAATGATACAGGAAAGGCAGTCAATAACTATATGTGGATAGGGTAAGCAGGACTGCCACTGTCTGTTAAGGAGACCGGTCTTTACACTTTATTTGGAAGTTCTTCTCCAAATCATATAGACCCATAGTTTACAGAGCTCAGCTTCTCTCCTTCAATCATACCCTGCTCTTAGATAGAGCAGCATGACAAGTTCACTTTAAGTATAAAAAATCTCTCTTTACCTTATCTCCTGTTCTTCTGCTTCCTCTCAACTAACCCTTGAAGGGCTGCTCCCTTTTTTTCACCCAGCCTTATGCGTCCAGTATGCAGTGCTCCATTTGTCTGCCTTACATGCTGCTAGCCATCTCACATACTTTGAATTTCTGTCTTTGCTATCTCTCTACACTGTGTTCCAAATTATTATGCAAAAAGTGTTTAGGAGTGATAAGGTAAGAATTTTTTTGTTTGTCAGTTAAACTCATTGATGGTGATGTGTGTCAGGGCTCTTTATATCACTGAAAGCATTTGCAGACACCTGTGCTAATTAGTTTGGCAGATGTGTCCAATTAAAGGCAATACTACTTAAGAAGAATGTCCCACATTATTAAGCAGCCTACATTTTCTGCCACAATGGGAAAGAAAAAGGACGTCTCGGCTGCTGAGAAGAAACAAATTGTGGAGTGTTTAGGTCAAGGCATGACTACAATCAACATTGCCAAGACACTTCATCGTGATCATCGCACAATCAAGAAGTATGTAGCTGACTCACAGCACACACGTGTGCATGCTGCTGATAAGGGAAAATTGAGGACTCTTTCCAACAGGTAATTACGTCATGTTAAAAGAGAAGCTGCAAAAATGCCTTGTCATAGCAGCAGACAAGTTTTTGAAGCTGCTGGTGCCTCCAACGTCCCCCGAACAACAAGATGCAGGGTCCTTCAGAGGTTTGCAGCTGTGCGTAAGCCATCCTCTCGACCTCCTCTATCCACTGCACACAAGCAGAAACAGCTCCAGTGGGCCAAACTAAACATGAAGACTGACTTCAAAACTGTTTTGTTCACTGATGAGTGCCGTGCAACGCTCGATGGTCCAGATGGATGGAGTGGAGGATGGCTGGTTGATGGACACCCCATGGAAACACGGCTACGGCACCAACAAGGAGGAGGTGGAGTAATGTTTTGGGCTGGAATCATGGGGAGAGAGATTGTCGGCCCCTTTATGATCCCTGAAGGTGTAAAGATGAACTCCATAATCTATGTGGAGTTTCTCAAACAGCACTTCCTGCCATGGTTCAAGAAGAAGAACCCTGCATTCCGCAGCAAGATCATTTTCATGCATGATAATGCACCGTCTCATGCTGCAAATAACACATCTGCATCTCTGGCTGCTATGTGCATATAAGGGGACAAACTTATAGTGTGGCCCCCATGCTCCCCTGACCTCAACCCCATTGAGAACCTCTGGAGCATCATCAAAAGGAATGTCTATGATGGCGGGAGGTAGTTCACATCTAAGCAACAGCTCTGGGAGGGTATTCTGTCCTCATGCAAAACAATTAAAGCAGAAACCATCCAAAACCTGCCAAATTCAATGGACGAGAGAGTTCAGAAACTCATTTCGAACAAGGGGTCCTATGTGCACATGTAGCATAACCTAGAATAAAGTTTTGACTTGAAAACTGTTTGATTTCAGTTTGTAATAACCTGCTAATGCTTATAATTTCACAAATGACCATTTTTTTGTTCGTTATAAAAATGAAAAGGTTGAAAACTCTGCTGTGCATAATAATTTAGAACATGCATTTTGAGTGCATTTTGATTTTTTTTTGTATAAAATATATTATCATCATAGGCAGTTTGTTCAAAAGCCTTTCACTTATACTTTAATATTTGATGACTGGAAAATTACAATGACTGCAATTCATGCAGATAATTTTGTAAAATAATAGAAAATATTATTTGCATAATAATTTGGAACACAGTGTAGTATCAAAGATGTCACCACAATCCTTTTGTGTATAACATGCTATCAAAGTATGGGCCAAAAGCATTCCATAAATGAAAGTTTACTTTGTAATCTGGCTTTTTTTTAATTCAAGCTTTTTTTTAATTATTCAAGCAATTTTTACCATAATATTTGCATGTGTAAAGATGAATGACTACAATAAGAAGTATTCTTCAACAACCAAAACTTTTCAATTACAAAACATTCTCACATGCAGAAAATGCTGTCTATTGGAAGCATGTGGCAATGGAAAGGATGTATGCATATGGAAAGCAGCCTGCTTGCTGATGAGATTGTTTAATTGAGCAGGTGTCTTCAAACAAATATGCAGAAAAACAGCATATAAGAGCTAAAATTCACATCAAACACAGACAGAAGCCTATTCTAGGCCAATGAGGCTGTAGTAAACCGAGCCTGATGTGTTTGGTGGACACCATACACTCTTCCAAACTCTGTTCACATATTTTTTGTTCATTTATTTAAGCAATTATATCCATTTCATAATATGCTTTCCCAACGTTTATCATAGAAAATTATAAAATTTTAAAATAAACCTGCAGTCCTTTAGTTCGCATCAGCGTTCAGTTCATTTAGTTTTCCCCAGCAATCCCTTCCTCAGCAGTTTGTTAGGCCCAGACTGATAGCACAGTCTTTCGCTACGTTTCGGAGTCCACCCCCTTTCTCAAGCATCAAGAGCTTGGGCTATTTATTTTTTTTTTTTAAATCTAACACTGCAATACATTTTTCCACAACTTTATTACTGAGCTGTCTGGTATGTTCCTTGGTTTTCATGCTGTTTGTTCACTAATGTTCTCTAACAAACCTCTACGGCCTTCACAAAACAGTTGTAGTTATGCTGAGAATAAATTACACAAATATGTACTATATTTACTAATTAGATAACTCCTAAAGGCAATTGGTCACACAGGATTTTATTTAGGGGTGCCAAAGTATGGGAGGCTGAATACATGCCTCAACAGACTTGAAGTTGTCATTGTAGCTAAAGGTGGCCCTACAAAGTATTGACTCAGGGGGGCTGAATACATATGCACGCCACACTTTTTTGTTTTTTATCTTGCAAAAATTTGGAATTTAAAATAAAATATCAATAAAAAAATGTAAGTTTGTGGCTGTAACATTTAAAAAGGAGGAACTGTTCAAGGGGTAGGAATACTTTTGCAACCCACTGTATATGGACTACATTTGCTCTATTTGCCGAACATACATGCTTTCTGTACCATACACAATAGCCTAGTCTACCACGCTAGATAGCAGAAAGCCACCAACTGGTTATTTACTAAAATAAGATGTAATGCTTATTTAATGAATCGTCCCTCTAAAGTTCTGGACCCCCTATAATTACACCCATAGTCCTTTGTCACATTTCAGATGGCGATGGTGTGGGAGTTACCCTGCACTTAAAGGGGTTTTGCCACAATCTCATTTCATACCTCCTGCATCCAGCTCTTCAGCTCTGTGTGCTCAGAAGGGAGCGTTTTTGATTTGTTTGAATTGCATATCATGTGTCCCAGCAGGATGACCTCACCAGGCCTTTCCTCTCTGTAGTCAAAGAAAGGCCTGTTTATGGAAAGCATTGTGAGTAGCTGAGAGGTAAAGTTTTTACCTCACAGCACAAGGGTCCTAGGTTCAGATCCCTGCAGGAACCAAACCTTTGGATTTTTTTTCTCTTTCTCAATGCACAGACCTGATTGAGGTTTCTTTTTTATTTATTTGCACTGTTTGATTAATTACCAAGGAATACAGAGGACGGGAGTAGAGTGACAGCATCTGGGGTTTGAACACTCAGTAGCTGCCTAAGAAGAGAAGTGGTCTGAGCATGTCTGACCAGGTGTGAGGAGCTCTCAGCCCTGGTCGTATCCCCTGGAGATGAGCTGTAAACAATGGATCACTAAAGGAGCAGCTAAATCAAAAATGGTGCAGAATTGTTAATAATAATGAATGGTGAAAATGTTTGATATTTCATTTGCAAGCTTCCCACGTCAATTTTACTTCGCGGCAAAACCCCTTTAATCAGAAAAATGACAGCTCAGATGTTTACTGATATATAAATCATAGAGAATTTAGAACTGAATTTAGTTTTGATGACTACGTAAAAGATGTGCATGTAACATGTTATGAACAGCATATTAAAAGTCTTTTTTTTGGTGGGGGGTGGTGGGCATCATGCATGTATTAAGCTCTAATTTAGCCAAACTCTTAGCCACAAACATGAATTTTTATGCATTTATTACAAAACACTATACTTGAATATCAAATTGCCAAGAGTGCCAATAAGTGTACTAAAAGATGCCGGGTGGCATTTTCATGGGTTATACTATACTATTTGTTGACTAGGGCATAATATTTTTCTGTACTCCAAATGTTTTATTTAAATTTAGAAAAACATTAATTACTGTTTGTCAAAATGTGACATTTGTTCTGGCAATAGAAGGATAAGTGTAAAGAGCCATTAAAATACAAGCTGAAAAAATATACACTATTACCACTGCTACTTTTAAATAGGTTTTAGAAACAATAGTGCAGCCAGATATGAGTAATGTGCTCTTCTTTTTTTCTGTCACCAAAAGTTGTGCTAATATGAACTTCTAGGGGACAGAATGGCAGCCTTGACTGACATAACTGGATATCTATGCAAAGTATTTTGCTTCTAGACCTGTAAAAATCCAGATTGTTGCAATTTTATACATACAAACCAGTGTTGGACTATTAAGCTGCTAATTTTATGATGTAAATCTTTAAGTGATTTCAGTTACCCTTTCGTTTCATAGAAAAGTAATAGACCGAATAACTACACGAGGTTCCCATGAGACTTGTAATGATCCTTGGTTAGCTTTACGCTTCATGATTTACTAGGCCCAAAAGAGCAAAGTTTGTTGGAGATCAAGAATCAGTAGTTAGGTATGCTAGGATTAAACATAGCCTATTTTTGAAATGTAATGTATAATATACAGCAATATAAAATATATACAGGAATATATTATATTATATATACTATATATTAGTATTTATTACGATATATAATATACAAGACAGTGATATAATATACAATATATAACATAATATAAAATGTATCCTGTAACACTGTATATACATAGAATATGATAGAAGAAAAGCAACAACATTTTCGTGGGTTTCTTTAAAAAGTAGCAGTCCCACATCCTTCCGATGAAAATGGAGAAAACCGCATTGGATCATGGCATGAATTCAAACATATCCCAAAATATAGAGTGTAGTCCTCCAAAACCAAAATAGTTAAAAATTAAAACCGTATCTTTTATGTCATAATGTTTAAAAACCTATGGATCCCATCCATTGATGCGTTTCTAGCGATGCCGCTCTCACTCGTTCGTTTTTAATTTTGAACTATTTTGGTTCTGGAGGACTATACTCTATTTTTGGATAGAATATAATAGCAGGATCCAAGACTAGATATAGGCTAAGCATTTTTTTTCTTTTATGTTATGCCAATATAATTTTCATTGTAGCTAATTAAAGACCCTATTTAAAATAATATGCAATCACTATACTGATATGGTGAGGCATCACCTTTAACTTTATAGCCACTGGTTTTAATACTATAGCAGAACATATTTTTCTGTAGATTTAAATGTACTTTACCTTACTGACTCCCAAGGGGGCTGCACAGCATAAGCTGACTTTAGGAGAGGAAATCCACAAATTCCAGATGGCCAATTTGAAATTTTGCCCAAACTCCAATGAGATACTTCAACGTTCAGATTTAGGTATCATGTTTTCATTATGCAGTCACAGGAGTCTTGAACCAAAAGCTTCTTTTAATTTATAACCTGAATATATTCATAGTATTGCAGTACCTTGTATGTATGTATTGACGTTCCAGAACTTCCATGCCAAGTTATATGCTGAAGGCCCTGATGTCTATACTCAATGGGCGGTCATGAAGTAGTTATTTAAAGAGGTTGTCTCACTACAACGATTGCCATTATGTTAAAGATCTTGCAAAATCAAGTCACTTTGCAACATGTGTTCATTAACAGTGCCGTACCTATTCTGAGATATCCCCTCTTGTATTGGCTGCATCAGCTCCTCAAGTCACTGTAGCTACAGACCTGTTAGATCTCTCCTGATAGGTTGTCAGTGCTGGTCACTATAGCTACAGACCTGGTGTCCTCAGCAGCCTGTCACTGCAACTGAACTCAAAAATAAAACTGAGAAAACAGAAGTAAGGTAATTTGAATCGAGGTAGTGCGACAACCCCTTTAACATTCCATTTTGTAACTATTCACAATCTTACTATTGTTACCAACTATTATAACTAATGTTACTCTTCATGATATTATGTACTTAACACTTTTAACCTGAATTGCATTTTTTTTGTTTTAAAAAAAATTCTATAGGAAGCGCTTTAATATTTCATACATAACACTTTGAGGCAAGTAGTTAAATATGATAAACGTATAGCCTTCTTGGTCTGATAATCTATATTCCTACAAGTATTAAAAGGTTTAAGCAAATTAAAAAGCAAATTAAAAAAAATTTAATAAACAAATATATAAAAAGTCAATAGTATAATGTAACGTAAAAAAACAAAAAAACAAACCTGCACTCATGTCTTTTATCTACTCTGATGGTCTCTCAGGTCTTTTTTTAGAAACAGAATAAAATCGAACCATTGGACACCTTTTTTTCCGTTCAGGAAATAAATAGCTTTTATTAAGGTATAAAAAAATAATGTTCAGTACGACTCTCCAGGTATTGGATAATTATAAGTGTGCATTCACATGGTCCATTATATACACAACATGTCTGCCTCCATTGGTCTGTATCAGGTAGGACCTAATATGTGGGTAGAACAAGAGGATATGAAGAAGCTTTGCGCTGTCCACATGCTTACTTGTGCAGGAAGCCTGGCTTCAAATGTAACCTATGTAAATGTGAGCCCGTATTTGTGACTGATATCTTTGGTATGTTTACCATAAATGTGCTCTGCAGACCTGACAGGAGAGTACAAGGCTGCTTCCAGTTCAGTAACTCTCGGGGTTTAAGTTTTTTCTCAGTAGAAAGATAATATCAAAGAGTGAGAAGCAAGCTCCATCCTGCTGATAAGACCACTGCTAGAGCACAGAGAGTTGTTCGCTAACTAGAGGATAATGTGTAAAGAAGCAGGCGATAAGAACTACTCTAAAATGAAGCGAAAATGAAAAAGCACTATATTTATTAATAATCCTTATTTACCTTTTCCTAAATGTTTAAAGTTAACCCATGAGATGAGAACACCCCTTAAAGACAGAGGGCACTAAATATGTACATGCAAAATTTATGAACATAGATTATATGTATTACACCAGTTCTAATAGGCATTAGACAACATCGTCAAGTTTGCTATTGACCTTTGATGTTCTTCTTCTAACAGTGAAGTACTTTTTCCCCCATAATTTTAAGGGTTTTAGGGGTTGCCCATTTTATAATGTGTTAATGGTGTTATTTATTGTGTACATAACAGAAAATCACACAATCTTCTAATACACATGTATTCAAAATTCTGCTTCTGTACCTCTAATTTACCGATACAGTAGGCCCCTGTCTAGAAAAAAAATTTAACAACCCACATTTCTGTCCATAGTAATGGCTCCCATAGACTACTTGTATGGACAAAACTGTCATGTGACCATCACACAGGTAATGTGATCCTGGTATCCAGGCAACAATAGGGTATGGGAGCAGCTGAACTTCTCCAGTATTACCACCTCCATCAGCATCTTATAATGTGACCACCACACAGGTCATGTGACCCTGGTATCCAGGTAACAGTAGTGTATGGAGGAGCAGAACTTCTCCAGTATTACCACCTCCAGCAGCATCTTATCATGTGACCCCCACATAGGTCATGTGACCCTGGTATCCAGGTAACAGTAGTGTATGGAGGAGCAGAACTTCTCCAGCATTACCACCTCCAGCAGCATCTTATCATGTGACTACTACACAGGTCATGTGACCCTGGTGTCCAGGTTACAGTAGTGTATGGAGGAGCAGAACTTCTCCAGTATTACCGCCTCCAGCAGCATCTTATGTGACCACCACACAGGTCATGTGACCCTAACATCCAGGTAACTTTAGTGTATGGAAGAGCAGAACTTCTCCACTATTACCACCTCCAACAGTGTCTTATCATGTGACCACCACACATCATGGACCCACCTGGTCAGTAAATCGTGATGAGGCAAACTTCTCCAGTATTACTACTCAGCAGTGTCTTATCATGTACACCAAAGGTCATGTGACTGGTATCCAGATACAATCGTGATGGAGAGCAAACTTCTCCAGTATTACTACCTCCAGCAGGTCTTATCATGTGACCACACAGGTCTGTACCCCTGGTATCCAAACAAGTGTGGAGGCAGATCTCGTATTACCCTCCAGCAGCGTCTTATCATGTGACCGCCACACAAGTCACGTGACCCTGATATTCAGGTAACAGTACAATATTGAGGAGCAGACCTTCTCCAATTTTATTACAACAGCATCTTATGTCTGTTGGTGTCTGAGGCGAAGCTACTCCCGAATCCCTCTATTGTTTCATCTTTTAGCTTTTTTCAGTTTTCTTTATTAACATTACATCCCCTGCAGGGACACCGGTTATACACACAGTAAACTACTCACAGTGAAAAAGTTGCTATAATTACTATAGATAGATTATTACTCAAGAATAATTCCTATTCAGCTACCACAGCTATAGCATGTGACCCTGCTGCTCACTGAAAGCAGTGGTCACATCACATGTCAATACATGTCCTCAATGGCAGCAAGAACTATGGAGAAGATTGTGGGCTATACCATTTCTTTTTATTTCTAGGAAGGGGCCAACTGTATTAACCCCTTAATTTTTTTTTATGTTTTAAGTGACGCAGTTGTATGAGAACTTTTTACAGTATATGTGGGAGAAGTTGTATTTTTGGGAGCATAGTCTAAGTTTACAAATTTCACACTAAAAAAAAAGTTAGATTAATTCTATAGGTTACTATGGTTATGTGGATACCTATTATGTGTAGGTTTGTTTTTTGTGTAATGTATGCAACATATTTTTTTTATTAAATATTTATTTTTATTTATTTAATTTATTTGTACGGTACTACTTTTTTATGTTTTTTTTTTACTTTTTTCAATCCCATTAAGGGATAACTAACACTTTTTTACACTTAGTAATGTATTAGCATATTCACATATGCTAATACATTACAATCTGTGTCCCAATGACACTTCTCCATAGGATATAATGGGTCTTTGTCGCTCCTATTCTGATTGGTCAATTCTCCTCCATAGCTTATAATGGGTCTTTGTTGCTCCTATTCTGATTGGTCAATTCTCCTACATAGGTTAGAATGGGTCTTTGTCGCTCCTATTCTGATTGGCTGGTTTATGCCGACCAATGAGAATAGCTTACAGAATTTGAATTACTGTATTTCCCGGCAATTCTCTCTATTGCAATTCCCGACAAACGCGTTGTTCGGGATTGAATTGATTTATGTTTATAGAAGGTTTCAGCTCTTTTTCAGAGGATATTTTACAACTAATAAAAATGTTTTTTTTATTAATACTTCATGCTGCACGGCGCTGAGCGGCGAGATTGCATTGCGCCCATCTCTCCATAGACTACAATGGGAGAAGTAGCTCGCGCTCTGATTGGCTGGGATAGCCAAGCCCCCGCTAGCTCAGCCAATCAGCTCTTTTCAGCATTTTTACTGTATTTTGAACTGTCCCGCCTTTGATTTTGATTGGTTCAAACTTCTCCATAGGCTATAATGGGTCCCTGTCGCTCCTATTCTAATTGGCCGAGATAGCCAAGCCCCCGCTAGCTCAGCCAATCAGCTCTTTTCTGCATTTTTACTGTATTTTGAACTGTCCCGCCTTTAATTCTGATTGGTCAGTAGTTCTCCATAGGTTTTAATGGTTCACTGTCGCTCCTATTCTGATTGGCTGGTTTCTGCCGACCAATGAGAATAGCTTTCAGAATTTGAATTACTGTATTTCCCGGCAATTTCCAACATCCTAATTCTTGATATAGCGCCATTCTAGATTTTTGGAAAGTGTTTTTTTTAAATAGTTTTTATTTTTGAGGTTGAGCTCTTTTTCTGATAATATTTTCCGCCTTTATAAAGGCGATTGTTTTTGAATCATACTCCATGCTGCCGAGATTTCTCTTGCGATCTTCTATCTGTTTCCTCGCATGTTCCGTTCTCACTTCACTTCGCCTCCGCCGGAGCATTTAGACCAAAATAATCTAGGTCTGCCTGTCGGAGCTGCAGAGCGCTGCATTGCGCCGCGCTTTGGCGAGCCGCGATCGTACATGCCTCGGGGTTTTCGAGCGCGCCGCGTCCCGCCCCGCAACGCCTACACCGTGCCCACACTGCATCCCTGCGTCCGACAAGGGGATTCGGGCTGGGAGGCGCAGGATACTCCAAAAAACAGGCGAAAAGCCCGATCATACATGTCTCTCTAAATCCGCTTAAAAATCTGACTGTAATCCTGTTCTGTGTAGATATGACCTAAGAGTGTTAACAGCAAAGGTGCAAATAAGGGATGCTGTAACCAAACTGTCCAGTATTCCCTTCAAACCCCAAATGCATCAAGTGAAAGGAGTTGGCCAACATCCATTTTTATTTTTGCAGATACCTGATAGTAGAGATCGTCCCAACTGCAGAATATGGCATGGACACCTGACAGGTATGACTCCCATCTCTAGAATCCTCTCCCAGTGATTCAAGAGGGGTCAGGTAACTGTTCACTGAATTTCAGACCAGAAGAGGTGCTCATACTCAGGAACCACACAAGGGTGGTCACCTCTCCATTAAAATGTGTAGCATTTGAAGCAGCCAGGAATTGGAGAACAAGTGTTCCTGGACCCCCTTTCTCTGTATTGGGGGGCTAAGTAATTTAGATGTAAATCTACATTTGACTTTTGGTAGTAATAGTGTGGCATATACTTTTTACATAAAAGCAGTTGTATGAAGCTTTCTTGGATCTTTTTAGATCTGAGGCCATATGTAAATACATGCAGTTTATGCTGTTTATTTACAGTATATACAGTCATATGAAAAAGTTTGGGCACCCCTATTAATCTAAATCATTTTTAGTTCTAAATATTTGGGTGTTTGCAACAGCCATTTCAATTTGATATATCTAATAACTAATATTGCACATTTTGTGTTAGTACAATAAACCTCATTTCAATCCGGAAATATTACTGTGTCCATCAGTTATTAGATATATCAAATTGAAATGGCTGTTGCAAACACCCAAATATTTAGAACTAAAAATGATTAAGATTAATAGGGGTGCCCAAACTTTTTCATATGACTGTATATATTGAAGTCAATGGAAAAAAGATGCCTGAGCTACAGTGTGTGGATAGGATTTTCTCTAGCACCAAGAACGTGTGAAAATAAAAGTGTGAATGTTGTCTAAGTGTGAATCACATCCGAACTTAAAAATAAATTTGTTTTTAAAAGGGGTTTTCCAGTTTTCTGTAAGTGAAGTCTTACCAGTGTATAATGCAAAGTTAACTCTATAATCAACAGTGCAGAAGAAGATTCTGAAGAGATTCTGCTTTATTGCAGACTCGATGATAGTTTGCTGTTTTCTGGCTGTAACTGGTTATTACTTAGTATCATTATACTCATCTATCTATCTATCTATCTATCTATCTATCTATCTATCTATCTATCTATCTATCTATCGCAGTACAGTGACTGTAGTGTATAAGTTTCCACCCACCAACATAGTGCGTCTCTCTAGTGAGGAAGCCATCCTTCAGCTAGAAATGCTGGAGAAGTTGCTATACTAGCCAAGCTAAGCTGATACACAGGGCCACATGTATGAAAACTTTTAGGCCTAAAACTCACTTTTTTGCCTATAGGTTACTATGGGCAAAAAAGTGAATTATAGACTTTAACAGTTTTCATACATGTGGCCCATTGTGTTAAAGGAGTTGTCTCCCTACAGAGTTTCATAGGATGCATGAATGAAATACTTTGTCACTTCCTGGTTCAGACTGACTGTAATTTGCATACAGCTCCATGGTGTATACAACTCTGTGTTTTCAGTTGCTAATTAGTTCAGATTAGCTCAGAAGCTTCTCAGAAACTGCAAGCAGGACTTTTTATCTGATCCCTCAAACAAAAGCCCTAATTAGAGCTGTTTACTTTAGATAAATCAAGCTTTTTACTGCCCAGCAGCACAGAGGTGAAGTCACTCACTGCTATCACATAGAACAAACAGCACGGGGGAGAGATGTTTACAGGTCGGTTACTGAGGGAACTGAAATAGCCAGGGAGGTGATTAATTCACTTGTATCTCCTTAACAAAAACAGATGAACAAAGCAATATATTTGGAAAATGTCTTCATTTTGTGTCCCCTACAATTTGAAAGCTATTCTTTGTAGCGAGACAACCCCTTTAAGGTTAGTCCAGTACCTTCAGGGTGGAGCCTGACTCAAAGATTTAAAGAGCCTGATAGTTTTGTAGATCACAGCCATATACCTGCACTAAGCTTATAACAATAGTTAATTTTGGCCTCTAGTGTTCTTTTAAACTGCACTATCTGTGACTTCTCAAAGTTTGCCCCCAATCCTGCATGCTGCACTCCCTTACAGACCACTTAGCCAGTGGTAACTGGCATTACACCTCCAAACAGAACAGTTTGGATTAGGACAGAAATTAGCTAGCCATTATCCTATAAATTGGTGTTGTTCAAAGGGGTTGTCTGAGTTCAAATTAAACCATAGCAATAGGATACAGCTACTAAAAAACCCTTAAAATACACAGTATCTCAAAAAAGTCAGTACACCCCTCAACTTTTGGAAAATACTGTATTAAATCTTTTCATGGGATAACACTGAAAATAGGACATTTTCATACAATGTAAAGTAGTCAGTGCACAGCTTATATAACAGTGTAAAATAACTCAACACAGCCATCAATGTCTAAACCGCTGGCAACAAAAGTGAGGAACTAAAATTGGACAAACTGCTTCCACTTTGCCACTTTCCCTCCACTGTGTCATGTGACTTAGTGTTATAAGGTCTCAAGTGTGAATGGGGAGCATGTGTGTAACAGTTGGTGTTATCGCTCTCACACTCTCTCATACTGGGCACTGGAAGTTCAACATTACACCTCATGGCAAAGAACTCTCTGAGGATCTGAAAAAAATAATTATTCCTATACATAAAATGGCCTAGGCTATAAGAAGATTGCAAACACCCTGCAGCACGGTGGCCAAGACCATACAGAGGTTTAACAAAACAGAATCCACTCAAAACTGGCCTCACCATGGTCGACCAAAGAAGTTAAGTGCACATGCTCGGTGTCATATCCAAAGATTGTCTTTTCAAAATAGACATATAAGTGCTGCCAGCATTGCTGCAGAGGTTAAAGGGATGAGAGGTCAAACTGTAAGTGCTCAGACCATACGCTGCACACTGCATCAAATTGGTCTACATGGCTGTTGTCCCAGAAGGAAGCCTCTTCTCAAGGTGATGCACAATAAAGTAAACAAACAGTTTGCAGAAAAGCAGACTGAGAACATGTATTACTGTAATCATATCCTGTGGTTGAGGAGAGCAATGGTTACAATACTTATCTTGGTTCAGACTGGTGTCTCAAGTGTGTGTGGTGGACAACAGGGTCAAGGAGTACAAAGGACAATGTTTGTGTCCTTTGCACTACAGTTCATGCATGGTGTTGGT
Organism: Phyllomedusa bahiana; assembly: GCA_025379985.1. Taxonomy (NCBI): domain Eukaryota; kingdom Metazoa; phylum Chordata; class Amphibia; order Anura; family Hylidae; genus Phyllomedusa; species Phyllomedusa bahiana. The sequence goes on along the minus strand of JAODAL010003894.1, from coordinate 29,363 downwards.
GAGATGCCAATGGTTTTTTTTTGGGGACTTGCATGAGTGCGTGGCGCGAGTCTGGGGGCAACAGTTCATTGAGGGAACCATGAATGTCAACATGCAATGTGACATACTGAAGCAGAACATGATCCCAAACAAAGGGAAAGAAAGTAGTAAAACAAAAAACATGTTGGCGATGGAAGCCTTCACTAGACTTCTAGCCGCCATATTAACCGATCTGGGCCCAGTGATGTCCTCGATCGGAGTGGGCACCGTTACTCATTCATTTAGAGGCAGCGGCCTCAATTGCCGTAAGGTCTAATGGATTAAACAGCACAAGATGGCGCCGGTGACATCACCCGCCGGCTCTCTAGCGGGATCTATATTTCTCTAGCAGGTGTAACGGGAGAGTGAGCAATATCAGTATAAAAAAGGAGGGATCTGTGTAAACTGAGAGGGAGACTCTCGTCCCACATTCGTGCAGCTAAAACAGACTGTTGCTTGGGCTGTAAATCCCGAATAGACTATTATGGCATATTACTGAAGAAGTGTCTGTTACACAAAGTTTATCAGTTTGTCAGATGTACTGTCAGGGTGGCAGGGTCACCCAACTTTTATGTAAATCACCTCCTATTCATGTAACTTGGCTGGCCCATTGTAAATATCAAGAAGCGTACAGATTTAGTCAGGTAATAAGACCTATTCTCATTATAGCCTATTGTCTTAATCTGACCACTCTCCATTAATTACACTAAGCAAAAAACACACATGTAGAGAGTATGTAGTCAAAAGTTGACACTATGGGCGACATGTATGAAGCTCGCCGGGTCGGGGCGCGCTTTTCCGCTAGTTTTCCGGCGAAATCCGCACTGGGGCGCGCTCATACATTCCATGTAAAGTCCGCCGCGCCTCGCCAGTGTGTTAGGCGCAGTGCGGGACTTAGGCGCAGTGCGGCGCTGCGCCTGAGATTCGCTGCCCGAGGTACTGCACTCATACATGCGGGGAAAAGTCCGCCGCACCAGTGTGTTAGGCGCAGTGCGGGACTTAGGCGCCGTGCGGGACTGCGCCGAAAATCTGTTCCGATGCGAGGCAGGCTGGAAAACAGCGAGAAATCATTCCACATGTCGGTGCGGGGTATGATTCAAAAATCGCCTTTATAAAGGCGTTCAACATTCTCAGTAAAAGAGCTGAAACCTTAAAAATAAAAAATACATAAAACAAAATCACTTTCCAAATATCCTAATTCAAGAATTAGGATATTGGAAATTGCCAGGAGTTACAGTAATTCAAATTCAGAAAGCTATTCTCATTGGTCGGCATAAACCGGCATTCAGAATAGGAGCGACAGTTGAACCATTAAAAACTATGGAGAACTATTGACCAATCAGAATCAAAGGCGGGAGAGTTCAAAATACAGTAAAAAATGCAGAATAGAGCTGATTGGTGTTTGAGTAGCAGGGGGACCTTGGCTATCCCAGCAATCAGAGGCAGCGAGCTAATCCTGCTTCTGCTCTTCCATTGTAGTCTATGGAGAGATCGGCACCATGCAATCTCGGCTCTCAGCGCCGTGCGGCATGGAGTATGAATAAAAAAATCATTTTTATTAAGTGTAAAATATTCTTTGAAAAAGAGCTGAAACCTTCTATAAACATAAATCAATTCTATCCCGAACAACGCGTTTGTCACCGAGACCAGCGCTACATAAGGAATTGCAATAGAGAGAATTGCCGGGAAATACAGTAATTCAAATTGTTGTAAGCCTTCTCATTGGTCGGCATAACCAGCCAATCAGAATAGGAGCGACAGTGTCCCATTAAACCTATGGAGAACTTTTTGACCAATCAGAATAGGAGCGTCAAGATCCCATTATATCCTATGGAGAAGTTTTGACCAATCAAAATCCAAGGCGGGACATTCAAAATACAGTAAAAATACAGAAAAGAGCTGATTGGCTGAGCTAGGGGGGCTTGGCTATCCCAGCCATTCAGAGCGCGAGCTACTTCTCCCATTGTAGTCTATGGAAGAGCGGCGCACTGAAATCTCGATCCCGCATCATGGCCGTGCGGCATGAAGTATTAATAAAAAAAAATAATTTTGATTATGTTAAATTATATTATCTTCATAAGAGCTAAAAACATTCTCTACAAATAAATCAGTTAAAACCCCGGAACACGCGTTTGTCGCTCGATGTACCGGCTGCTACATAGGGATTGCAATAGAAAAATCGCCGGGAAATCAGTAATTCAAATTGTGTTTAAGCTCTTCTGATTGGTCGGCATTAAACGCGCAGCCCAATCGAATAGGAGCGACAGTGGCCCATTGTATCCTATGGCGGAGAATTGGACAACTCAGAATAGGGCGACGCGGACCTTATAACCTATGGAAAAAATTGCCCAATCATATTCCAGGGGAAGGCGGGACGTCAAAATACAAAAAAAGGCAGAAACAAGCTGATTGGTTGTGCTAGCCCGGTTGCTTTTTATGCGGCCAATCAGAGCGCGAGCTACTTTCTCATAAGAGTTTATGGGGAAAAGAAATTCGAGACCGAGAACTGCGATGGCCTAAGTTAAAAGAGCACCGTTACTTGGACCAATGATGAGTTAGCGAGCGGACGCTCCTATGGGTTTCTAAGCAAACTGATAAAGCTGTACTGGCCGAAATTCAATGATAAGACTACAGAATTGTCCCGATGTGATATATAAATGAATCAATAATTGGGGTAAAGAAAAAAAAATTATTAAATCAATAAAATCTGTTTATTTTTTTATTTTCGTTGAAACAACCATACTATTGATCTTGATAACCAAGACAAATAAAGAAATAAACATTGAGTTTATATTTTTTTTTTGCGTTACCGCCATATTATTATTCTTTTCATATACACATCGGAGACAATCATTCATGTAGCAAATGTGATTGAGCGTTCTGGCCATGTCACAGTCTTATTTCAGATTGCATTAGAAAACACCATTTGAGCGTCGCTGCTTCACACAATGGTTCAAATTAACGAGCCTCTTTTTAACTTAGCAGCATCCAACAGAGCTAGTGTAGAATTTGATCTTTTCCATTAGAATACTCTATGTGCAAGTAGCTAGCAGACTTTTGATAGGCTAAGCTGACTCAAGGCATAACGCCGCTTAACAATCAGTGTTTCGCCTTGTTACTGTTTTTGAACTGTCCCTTGGAATAAGATGGTCAATTTTTCTCACATATGTTATAAACTGGGCTCTGTCGCTCTATTCTGATTGGAATTTCTCCTCATATTGGAGATATAAATGGTCACTGTTGTCCTATTCACTGGAATTGTGCTGGTTCTTGCAGAACCAATCATGAAGAGCCTTAAACCAATTTGAATACGTATTTCCGGCGTTCTCTCTATTGCAATTCCCTATGTAGCGCCGGTCTCGGCGACAAACGCGTTTTTTTTCGGGGTTTTAACTGATTTATTTTTACAGAAGGTTTTAGCTCTTTTTGTGATATATTTTACACTTAATCAAAAAGATTTTTTTTATTATAATATTTATTTCCGCACGGCGCTGAGCGCCGAGATTTCAGTGCGCCCATTCCCATAGACTACAATGAGAGAAGTAGCTCGCGCTCTGATTGGGGGATAGCCAAACCCCCGCTAGCTCAGCCAATCACTATTTTTTGTATTTTTACTGTATTTTGAACTGTCCCGCCTGGATTTTGATTGGTCTATATTTCTCCATAGGTTATAATGGGACACTGTCGCTCCTATTCTGATTGGTCAAAACTTCTCCATAGGATATAATGGGTCTATGTCGCTCCTATTCTTTATTGGCTGGCTTCTGCCAACCAATGAGAAGCGCTTCAACAATTTAAATTACTGTATTTCCTGGCAATTCTCTCTATTGCAATTCCTTATGTAGCGCCGGTCTCGGCGACAAACGCTTTATCTGATAATGTTTTACACTTAATAAAAATCATTTTTTTATTCATACTCCATGCCGCACGGAGCTGAGAGCCGAGATTGCATTGCGCCCGTCTCTCCATAGATACAATGGGAGAAGTAGCTCGCGCTCTGATTGGCTGGATAGTCAAGCCCCGCCGCATTAACCAATCAGCTCTTTTCTGCCTTTTTCTGTATTTTGAACTGTCCCGCCCTTTGGGTTTTGATTGGTTCAAAATTTTCCATAGGCTATAATGGGTCTTTGTCGCTCCTATTTGATTGGCTGAGTAGCCAAGCCCCCGCTAGCTCAACCAATCAGCTCTTTCTGCATTTTTACTGTATTTTGAACTGTCCCGCCTTTGATTTTGATTGGTCAATGTTCTCCATAGGTTTTAATGGTTCACTGTCGCTCCTATTTGATTGGCCGGTTTATGCCGACCAATGAGAATAGCTTTTCAGAATTTGAATTACTGTATTTCTGGCAATTTCCAATTTTCCGATTTCTTGATATTGCGCCGTTCTAGATTTTTGGAAAGTGATTTTTTTTTAAAGTATGTTTATTTTTTACGTTCAGCTCTTTTCTGACACTGTTTTCCGCCTTTATAAAGACGATTTTTTCAGAATCATACTCCTGCTGCACGGAGCGGAGCCCCCGAGATTTCTGTCGCGATCTTCTATCTGCTTCCTCGATGTTCCGATCTGCTTCACTTCCGCCGCCGGAGCATTTAGACCAAATCAACCAGGGGCTGCCGTCGGAGCTGCCGAGCGCTGCATTGGCCTCGCTTTGCCGACTCGCGATCGTACATGCCTCGGAGTATAGAGCGCCGGGGCGTCCCGCCCCGGAACGCCTTTCACCGCGCCCACACCGCGCCCACTGCCGCCCTTCATGCGGGGCGCAGATGAAAGTTTGGGGAACGCTGCGCCCAACAAATGCATCCCTGCGTCCAACAGCGGGATTCGAGTCGGGAGGCTCAGTATACTCAAAAAAACAGGCTTAAAGCCCGATCATACATGTAGCCCTATATCTTTATTTATATCACAATTTAAAACATATTATTAAAAAAGACAGAGGTGAAAATTCAAACCCCAAATGAACTGCAGGCCCATAACTGGACCATTGTAAACTGAGCACTTCTTCACCCATACACCATAATAGATTGTAAGCTCTCGCGAGCAGGGTCCTCACACCTCGTGTCTCATTTGTAAGTTCTTTTAATGTGTAATGTCTGTGCTTATACCCTCTAAATTGTAAAGTGCTGCGGAATATGTTGGCGCTATATAAATTAAAAAAATATTATAAATATTCTTATTATTATCTGTTCATTTAAATAAACAACGACTCGGACTTCTGCACATTACATCAGCACCACAGTTACAAATGAAAAGAGAAGAGACACAGTTTGGTGTTAGATTTACAGCTTTGTGGAGCTGCATTCAGGCTTTCCTACATATACTGTCAGGAGCAGCATGCAGCATAACAACACTGTGCATGACGCAGTTCTCCTATTCCAGGCGACTATAAAGCTCACTGCGCCCATGCTGTGGGAAAATGTGACATTTGTCCATTTACTGTATTTCACACAATGCGCTTCTTTGAAGAGCTATGCATTGTTTTCTTTGCATGTCTCCAATCGAGAAGATAATAGTGTAAGAACTTTTGGTGGGATCTTTGGAAAGTATATAAGTATCTCTATAGTCTTTGTATCTAATAGCAACATTATTACTGCAGGGGGTAAGCACTGATCTCAAGTGACATTAATATCCCGGCATGACAACAGGAGACGGTGGGAGATTTTCTTACAGCTTCTCCATTGAATAAGATAATAATGTTTTACTGTGAACAATGTGCAAAACCGCACTTATTAGGAATTATGTGATTAGAAATTTTGCTCCCTAAAGTTATTTGGCAGAAGGATAAAGATGAGATCACCTGGTATCACCAGTGGCATCACGATGGCACTACTCATTTTTCTCTGTCAGTTTTAATCACTGTCAAACCACTGTGAAATCCAACGAAAGCCCTATTAGGGACGTTTTAGATACAACGCAGTTCATCATAGGATAGAATAGAAAAGGGCAAATAGTAACTTGTGTTCTGCAGGACTTTGACTTGAAATCAATGGACAATCAATTGATTTCAGTAGGATGCAGTCTTCCCATGCGGTAATAGGTAGTGAGACAATAATGTAATGCAAACTGAGAGGTATATGCACAATAACTCCATCTGCAGGGATTTACCTACTGAACAATGCCCAGGAAGGGATTCAAAGTATGCCGCAGCCATATGGTATCATTTAGTCAATCTAGGTAACACATTAAGATGCATATAATGGATTTTTATAATTGGCAGCAGGACCCATTGATGTGATATATATGAAGCTTATATACGCCACTGTAGATTACTTAGTATCTTTACTATGGCACGATATAAGGGCCTCCAACCCTATATCCATACAGTTCAACATAGAGATGTGCCAATTATAAAAAAATATATTTTTATTCAACTTGCTTAAAATTCTTTTCGAAAAGCATCCATATTAGCAAAAAAGGTACACATGCTCTAAATATTGTGAGCTTTACATACGTTTTCAGGAATAAACAGTCCTCTTACACACTCCAACCGGAGTTTCTTGTGGAGACGCCAGTCAATCTAGGTAACACATTAAGATGCATATAATGGATTTTTATAATTGGCAGCAGGACCCACTGATGTGATATATAGGAAGCATCAGTAACGCTTCTTTTTTCTTGGACAGCACTGTAGATAGAATAGAATGACTCATGTATGACAGGTAAAAGTGATTTCATAAAAAGGGTTCAGTGTCACTTTTTTTAATCGAAAGCACTCAAATTGTGATTTTTTTTTAAATAAACTGTAAATGAGGTACCATGGTTGTGATTTACATAGGACAATAAAGAGTTAAGGGGTATGAGTCACCAGGCATCCAAAGAAAGACCTATAAATAAGATTATGGGAAAGCCTGTGCCTTTAATACATTTGGGGCGACATGTATGATCTAGGCGCATAGAGGCCAGATCTAAATATCCTTAAAGCAGTGTACAATGCGTCTGAACTTGTTCTACGGCGGTTCATACATTTAGCACTTTTTTAGTACTAAAAACGACAACTCAGGCTCAGGTAGACCATTTGCTGGTCAGGTAGACCAGTAGCCTAGTTTTGCCGTGACACGCTTCCAAACGCCCCCCGATTACAAAGTGCCGGGGCACAATATAATAAAAAAAAACCAGCAAGATCCAGCGGACTTCAAAACTTCATTTTTCTACTGCTTTATTTCATAATTCCATAGCAGGGGGGTACACTGACACTCCAACGCGTTTCAGGCACGTGCAAGCCCTTGATCACAGAAAGTACACAATATAATTAACCTAACTTTGGAGTGCGCCTGCTCATACATCTAGAGAACAGGACTGCGCCAGTTTTTGGGCTGAAAGGACCCCAGAATACCGGCGCAGCCCTGTACACACACGTTGCCCTTGGTGTACACCTGGCTGAGTTCATATGCTGCATTTTTGCATTTAAAAAAATAAATAAAGGCATGCGTTTTTTAGTTGACCTCAATTTCACTGTGTTCCAAATTAGTCAATTACAAAACCACCTGATTTAAAAATTCATTATTTTTGATGCAGTTGAGAAAAACAACAAAAACAGAACAAGAATGCAGCGTGTGAACCCAGCCTTAAAGGGGTTGTCTCACTACAAGGATTGCTTTTTATGTTAACGATCTTGCAAAAACAAGTCATTTTGCAATATATGTCCATTAACAGTATCCTACCTATTCTGAGATATCCCCTCTTTTATGGGCTGCATCAGCTCCTTAGGTCGCTATAGCTACAGCTGTTCAATTCCTTAGCTGCCAGCACTGGTTGCTATAGCTACAGACCTGTTCAATCTCCCCTGATAGGCTGCCAGCACTGGTTGCTATAGCTACAGACCTGGCTTCTACTGCAGTACAGTAAACACGCCCCTGAATTCAAAGTGAAACCAAGAAAACAAAAATGAGGTAAGAAGAATCAATGTAGTGAGACAACCTCTTTAGTTAGGACCAGTTTATGAAACTCTGGTCCTAAAACCCACGAGCTTCCGAAGGTTTTGCTAGTTAAGTTTTATCTCAGCATATCAAGTTTACCATAATAGACCTATAACATAAAACAATCAGTATTCTCTCCAAATTACATAGACCAAACTGTGAAATATTTATAAACTGTGCTGACAATGAAGAAGGAAAATATTGTTGTCAGAAATATCTTCTCTTACTTGACACATATAAAATTTATAAAATGTTATAGAATGACAACACAAACGTCAGTCTATAAATGAGGATTTAGGGTACTACAATACGGGATTTTCGTTGGAAACAAAAACCATCTGAAAACCCCGACTATCAAACATCCCCACAGACTTTACTAGAAGATCCAGCCGGTAGTCTACACTGCACTGATTTTTCTACTGTTGTATATACATAGAACTGCCTTAACTTAATCGCTGTATGTGTGCCTCGGTTCGGGGTTCCTCTCCATTAACCCCTCTTTATCCAATCTTCAACAACATGCAACATCGAGACACCAAAGCATTATCAAAAACCTTTATATGAAATTCAAGTAGTAAATATGAACATTTTCACAATATAACAGCGATAAAAACCTGGAGGTACATGGCTAGCATGCAGAGTCCTTCCTGTATATAGATAACGGCCCTCTTCTACAAGCCCGCAGGTTTGACTGTAAGGCTTCAACAGAGCTGTTCACACAATCTTGCGACGTTTCGGAATAAAGTAACTCTTTTTTCAAGCTGACTTTGAAAATGGCCAGTGGCGCGATGATGTTACCTCATTACGCCGCTGCCTCTCAGCGTTACCCGCTGGCGGTGGAGCGTCCCTGCGCTGGCGGTGTAATGACATCATGCCGCCAGTGTCGGGCTGAAGAGGAAGACGCTTGGCTGGGAAAGAGGTAAGGTGAGTATTAATGTTATAATTTTTAGTGCCAGTTACCTGCCTGAGGGGATATATATATATATATATATATATATATATATATATATAATATATATATATATATATTCTTACTGAGGATATAATAACCTGTCGAGGGGTTATCAATATACCTGCTTACTGAGGGGAGCTATATATACACCTGTCTGAGGGGGTGTATCAATATACCTGCCTTACTGAGGGGAGCTATATATACACCTGTCTGAGGGGGTGTATCAATATACCTGCCTTACTGAGGGGAGCTATATATACACCTGGATTAGGGGGTGTATCAATATACCTGCCTTACTGAGGGGAGCTATATATACATCTCTCTGAGGGGGTGTATCAATATACTTGCCTTACTGAGGGGAGCTATATATACACCTGGATTAGGGGGTATATATATTTAGTTCATTGCTGTCAATTTTTGTTTTCAATAGGTGATAATGTTGTTTTCAACCGTGGGCCTGTTAGGTTATTCATTATTAATATTGCCATAAAAGTCTGGTAATTTTGAATTTATTGTAGTCGTGCTTATGATAAGATATACGGTTACATGTGTTTAATAACATTAGGCGCTATGATAGTCTATTTTTATTTGTTGTATTTACTTGTGAGATTTGCATGTTCCGATAGCATTTAGGGCTATTTAGATGTATTTGTTGTGGATATCCATATATAATGGCGGAGCTATAGTGCCCATTCTGTATATAAGTTAGCAGGCTGGCTTAGGTCATATTCTAATTACATGTTCGGGCGCTTGTGCATCATGTTGCCTTGGTGATGTCGTAGCACGCATGCGCGTTCTCACAGCGCCCGTAGAGCCGTTACGACAGCTATGAGTATCATGTGATTTGGTGACTTCCGCCTGCATGGACGCATGTGCTAGCGTTCTCTCGATGACGGGAGCTTTTTCCCATAATGGAGTTGGAGGCACTTACGTTTTCGGTTCTGGAGGTGTGGCGGTCATGGTGGAACGCATCCAATCAAGTAGGAGTACCAATTAGAGTTAGTAATTGTATATCCTATATATATGCAATAATACAACTTACATGCATGCTATGAGTAAGGGGTAGTGTGGTCTCCCCGAAACACGTCAGCTTACCTTGTGCTGCTACCACATGCTTTTTTAATGGATTGCTAATAAAGCATTGACTTTTAATCGTATTCTGGATGTGCTGGATCAATTCTCTGCTCTTTGGACCGTGAAAGCTGCAACCAGGCGGATCCGTGCAACTCCATGCTGGAAAGTGGTGAGCTGGATTACTTGCTTAGTTTATTTCGGTGTATCTATATACCTGCCTTACTGAGGGGAGCTATATATATACCTGCCTGAGGGGGCCTATCTATATACCTGCCTTACTGAGGGGAGCTATATATACCTGCCTGAGGGGCCTATCTATATACCTGCCTTACTGAGGGGAGCTATATATACCTGCCTGAGGGGGCCTATCTATATACCTACCTATCTAAACAGCACGGAAATACTGTCGGATTTTTGGCGGATTCAGTATTTAGAATGTGTTGAAAATCCAACAGTACCATGTGCTGCATAGATAGCAATAAAACATCCGTGTTGCAGTCTACGCTGCACATATTTTTCACTATCGGTTTTAAAATCTGACGGATTTTAAAACATGTTGGATATTCCTCCCAGATTTGCCATGGGCCCCATATATTCAAATCTGCGGGAAAAACCGTTGTCCAGCAATGTTAAAATTCTGTCGGATTTTGGACGGCATTGTAACATTTGCTGTGCAGACATAGCATAACCGTGTAACAATTTGCGAACATGGAACTATTTGCTTTGACAACATTAAAATTGTCAACCTTTGACTTTGTAAGCAGTGCTTTCACATGGAGCGTTTTTTGGTGCGTTTTTGACACGTCTCTTGGCACGCTTTTGGTACATTTTTTTTTTTTTTAGAAATACAGAGCAATTTATGAAAACACCCTAATTATCATACCCATCTGTTTTTTTCACAGGACTATCCAATAAACAGGATTGCAAATAGGCAGGGGTTAAGTAGATTTACAAATAAATGGGCATTTCTAGCCTTTTTTATTATATTATTTTAAGACAGAATGTGCAAACAATGACCTGTATCATTGAGATGTATGGTTATGATCCTAAAAAGAAGTGTGCCTACTTATTCTGTTGTGTTTTTTCAGGCAGATCAAGATTGTAGATAATAAGGAAAATAGAACAATTCCTCTAAAATATAACTTTTAATGATAATTTCTAAAACCTATAAAGAAAAATGACAATGGAAACTACTGAGAAGGAAACACAATACTAAAGGACAAATATTGCTGATTTGTGGATCATATTAATGACCATTTTGTAGCTTTAATCGGCTAATCACACAATTGTTTCTGTTTTATCATTTTTGAGTATACCTGTATGTGGAATATTTGGCTTTATTTGCTCCCATCTCTAACTCTGTATAGATATAAGGGGTTGTCTAGGGAGTAATAGAGGTTAGTAATGCAGGGTCGCCCTTTTCGGGGCGGGGTCTCTGCTGAGGGAAAGAAATAGGTGCCTGAGTAGGGATAGGATAGGTCAGGCTTTTTGTATCTATAGTTGTGTGTAGGCGTTATTTGTCCCTTAGCATTGTGTTTCCTTCTAAGTAGTTTCCATTGTCACTTTTCTTTATAGGTTTTAGAAATTATCAAAAAGTTATATTTTAGAGGAATTGTTCTATTTTGGTTATTATCTTTAATTAATTAATTAATTAATTAATTCCTCACATTTTTATATTTGGGAGATTTTTGGATTTATAGATCAAGATTGTACCCCCATTTACCCTATATATAATTTCAACAAATTTACCAATGATGTAAAACCTGTACACACAAAGGCCCCTTTAATATCATTATTTATAAAGCACCTCATCTTCAGTAGCGCAGTACAAGTTACAATAACAGAATCAAATCTTAAAAAAACATGTACAATGACATGAGAGCCTATAACACAATGACAAAGGACAGAACCCTACCCAGAGAAAATATGACATAAAACATACAAAAACAGAAATGTGTAGAAGCTAATGGTAGTATAGAAGCAGATGGGCTGATGAGGTCTACATAAAAAAATAATCTGTACCAAAGGCTCCAGACATAGGTAAACTCATCTGAGGACGTCAAGAAGAAATGATCACCGATTTGATAAGCCAAACATAATACTTAACTCTGATTGAATAATTAATGGACTTGTCAGTAAGATGCCAAGAAATTACATACAGTAGATGTACACCGCCGGCCGCAACAGAAGACACTGAGTGAATTAAACCTCTTAATACCGCTGTAGCACAATATCCTGCATAGTCCATATTCGGTAACACTGCTCATTATTTATTTCGCTTATTCACGGTAAAACTGTTGAAATTAAAAGACACATAGAACCTGCGAGGTTTTTTTTATGGCTTGTGAGTTAATGAGGAAATTCATATGTTTATGAATTTCTTGTAGTAAAGTTGCAGATTTTCTGTATTAAATGTTTCAAATTCTAAGGTGCCATAAACATATAAGATTGAATACGTCTGAACATGTCTCAGCATATAAAAAACAAATGGAGAAAGAGGACTTAAAGGGGTTTTGCCACGATGTAATGTTGACGTGGGATCCTCCAAAGAGGGTATTTAATCACTTTTCTAAATATATGTGATTACAAAACGTGAAGTCTGTGAGAGCTACAGCACTGCTCAGTCCCCCTTAGTTACCTGAAAGTTTACATTAGACACGACCAGAGGAGCTGACAGGAGCTGATCTGGCCATGCTTGCATGTCTGCACTTCTTATCTTTTGACAGGCAACATGAATGAGCTTTCAAGGGGCTTGGGGAGAAATGTGCAGTGTATGAGTCTGTCTGCTGTATAGAGAATCCACTGTTGTAATGTTATTATTTAAGTAAACTTTTGAGACGCTCCCTTCTTCCTCACTCTCTGCTCACCCCCTCCCTCTCATTCCTTCATGACTCAGCATCATTTGTTTATATTCTCCCCTGAGCTGATAAGGAGGTAAGGAACTCACTTCGTGGCAAAACCCCTCTAATACCCAAAATCATGCAAAAATATATAAATCTTTATTTATAAATACATATAATTTTTTTTTATCAAAACAACAAATATACAGAAATCAAAAATACACTAAGGACGACAAAACTAACTTAACAGGATGCAAACTAGTGGAGCCCATGATATACAATATTCAACATCAATATATTAAATGTCTCTCAACCTACTTCTGTATATATCTGCAACACAGGCTAGATTGTATCATATATATTGGAGATAATGTCACAATGATATAATAAATGAAAGTCAATGACCCATAATGAGAGGCTCAACACCAGCTTGTACCTGCACCCCAATGAGCGTTTCTCCACCGCTTCTTCAGGGGTATTTTTGATTTCTGTGTATTTGTTGTTTTGATTTAAAAAATTATATTTATTTATAAATAAAGATTTATATATTTGTACATGATTTTGGGTATTAAGCCCTCGTTCTCCTTTTGTTTAGTTTGATAATTTGAGTGACATTACCCGCTGAATTTCTTGGTGGTTGTAAATGTCTTGGCGAATACCAGGTCCAATGCATTTTCTTAGAGTCTTTTGTGTTTTAAATGTCTCGGCATATAACCTGATATGTCTCGAGAAGATGGCGCTTTACATCTTGAAAAAGATGTGCTGTGAGAAGATGGCGACGGGCTAAATACCAACTTGAATGATATTACAGAAATACTGAAGTTAGGAGCTTTGTGAAAGTTCAATGCTAAAAAGAGATAAAAATACATTTCTAATGGCAACTAGCCAGGCTGCCAGATTATCTATTCAAAAGGGGGGATTGGGACTGTAATCAATTAAAGTGTAAAATGAACCAATTGGAAGGGGAGTGTCCACTAAAGTATGTTAACCAATTAAAAGTGATGCTTTACTTATGTAAGTCCCTGCAAAGGATATAAAATAAAGAGTTAACCCCACCCTCATTGGAATTGATCGGACTGCATGCTGAAACTGTGGCACCTATTATTCCCAGTTAACGTCCCTTCACTGGCTACACGAGAATTTGATAACTAGTTGGTACCTAGGGGATAGCCATGTTACTTGTTTAAAATAATGTCATGGGGGCTTGTGCGGGTGCCGTCGCCCCCCGCGGCCGCCCCCCTGCCCGGAGGGGGTCCGACGCGGGTGCCGCGGTTCCCCGCGACCATCCCCCTGCTGCTCGGTCCCTGGCGTCGGCTCACTGACCTGTCCACGCTCCTGTGCATGCTGCTCCTGCCTGTCCCGGCCGCCGCACGCGTACCTGCTGCTGAGGGAGCGCGCGCGCGGCGGCTGGTCTGGATTTAAAGGGCCAGCGCCCAGGTAATTAGTCCATTGCCGGCCGCTGGCCCTATATAAGGACTTCCCCCCCCCCCCGCACTCTCTGCCAGATTGTTGGTGTGCGTTGCCTAGTCTTGAGAGTGTTGGAAGTCCTGTCTGATTACCCGTGTACCAGTCCGTTCCGCTACGTTTCCTGACTTCGCCTGTTTGCCGCCTGCCCTGACCTTCTGCCCGTCTCTGACCACGAACCTCTGCCACCCGTCCTGACCTCCTGCCTGTCCCCGACTACGCCTCTGGATTTCGATTCTGTACTATGCATTACCCCGGCCGCCATCGCAAGCAAGTCACATCAGGGGTAGCGACCTGGTAGCCTCACGCCGCAGCAAGTCTATCCCGCTTTGCGGCAGGCTCTGGTGAACACCGGGGGCTATTTAGACTCCGCTCCCTGGCGTGGCTTAGACTTAGACTCCCCTCCAGCGAATCCACCGAACCATTACAAATAAACTGCAATAGTAATATATAAAAACTGATACTCCCCTCTGTCCTCCATTTCAGTGCTGCCGCTGTCCACCGTTTCCCTGGTTTATGTCTTGGCTGCAGCAATCACATGGATTTCCTGACATCACAGTTCAAGGCTCATCACTTCCAAATGGTCATGTCATTCAGTGGCTGAAGAGGTACAGTGCCAACTGCCAGAACCGACAAGTAAACAGAAGACCCGGGGGTAGGACAGGCAGAAGCAGCACCAAAATAGGAGGTATCTGTTTTACTACTTTACCACTGAAGCACCAGCTTAAAAACAATATCATGGACAACCCCTTTAAAGGGTATGTTCACCTTTTAACATTATTTTATCATTTATATACAGTATACATCTTAAATATATATATACTTATATATTTAAAGGAGTTTTATCGTTTGAACTGTTCATGCTCTTCAGCTAATTCTCTGAGATTGAATTTGAAATCCAGGGGCGAGTCTCTCCTCACAGCAGGCGTGTCTCTCCTCCCAGCAGGCGTGTCTATCCTCACTAAAGACCTGTGACATCATCATTCTGGGTGAGGCAGTAGAAGCAGAAGGATGTCTGGTCAGAACTGATCTGCAGCCTCCTGCATGCTTCTTATGTCTGCAGAGCTTCAAGCTGACTCCACAAGCTCCTTGTTGGGCTATATGCAGTTATACACACAGCCTGAACTTGATGAGGACAGGTGTATGAGGAGAGTGTTACACAGCTGCGCCCCCCCCCTTTCCTTCTGTTACCAGGCTGCATTCTGTGTTACTGTGTTATATGGAGCAATGCACACTGTCCTCCCCCTCCTCCTCTTCCCCTGTTAACAGGCAGGAGCCTGTATAAGACTCTGTTATATGAGGGGATCTGTGACTTACACAGTCAGTAATTAGCCAGATCATTCACCCTAGAGCTGGGAGATGTGTATAGAGACAGCACACTTTGGTTTCACTATCGATTTTAACAGCTCAGAGGGGAGAAAACACAGAGTATGCAGGCAGCCAATCACAGCGCAGGGGGCGTGCCCGGGGCACTTCCTGTCTGGGGGCGTATCCCAACAGGCTGAAGGAAATGTCAGCCAGCCAATCACAATGCAGGGGGCGTGTCTAGGGGGGGGGCTGGATCCGGCCAGGGGGCGTGTCCCGAACAGCAGCAGCAGAAACAGAATACAGATTTACAGAAAAGCTCATATCTGCTAAACCAAGTGACTAAGGTGATGCAAGCCAATTACAAAACTGCTTATTTTTACTGTCCCCATAATCTGAGACCCCTTTAACTTCACCACACTGCGGCCCGTACATTGAGGGTTACGGTAATCCGACAGAAGATAGAACATGCTTTATCTGTCGCCAGATGGCCGCCGGCCTCAGTAGAAAACCCGTGCTGTGTATACTACAGCGCTACAGCGCTGGGTACAGTCAGATTTTCAGCAGATTCTTAATACTGTATCCACCATAAATTTAGCATGGGTTCCCTCTCCAAAAACGATAGATTACAGTAGAATTTCAATGATGATCCCATATAGAAACAACAAGTAATGTCAATCTCAGCTGAGCACTGCATAATGTATCAGTGTAACATAAATAATAGAAAATATAATATAAAATACTGTAAGATCAGTGTAATGTACTGCATTCACAAAGTTACTCAGCCATTGATGATGTTTTATTCATACCAGCTGAAACTGCATGATACATAATACTTATATTCTAGTGATATATTATATGTTGCAGTGTCCCGATGTGCACCATGGTCCCTGCTCAGAACCGTGCACGCGCTCGTGTTCTGAGACGCAACTTTGTACGCTAATGGCTTAGCTCTCCTGCTTCTGGCACGCACCCCAGCGGATACCGCCGGCTCTTTAAGATTTAAAGAGCCAGCGCATTCCTGATGTCCAATGGCTGATCTTCTTGCCCCTTCATTAGGCCACTTCCTCTTGTAGCCTGTACCAAATCATTGGTGTTCCTTGTTTGTGCATAGTATCCTGTCATTGTGTTTCTGGTTCTGACCTGTGCTTTTGGACTTCTGACTACTCTCTGCCTGCCATGACCTCTTTGCCTGTGACCCGGTCACGTCGTGCCTGTCCTGACCACTTTGCCTGTGACCCGACCACGCCTCTGCCTGCTCCCTGTATACTTCATTGGCTGTCACTACGAGCAGCCACGTCAGGGTTAGCGACCTGGGAATTCCCCGCAGCCAAGTCCATCCTGCCCTGTGAGTATCGGGGGCTCCTTAGACCCCGCTCCCTGACGTGGTCAGTGTCATCTTACACAGTGACCCAGCAGATCCACACCTTCATACGGGATATGCAGTCTGCTCAATGTTTACTCCAGTCATTCAATGTTTTCATATTGGCAATGAATAAGATTTTCTGACTTACCCAAGAGGTAACCACAACTTGGAGAGCACCATAACCTGCTTTATTTAAGGTAATAGTAAAAGTCCTGTTGGAAAGACCTTCATTAAATGGTACATATAAGCAAGAGCATAGAGCTATGCATAGAGTCCTGACTTAAAGTGGCGGTAGAAGACCACTATTGTCACCTCGGGACCATACAGCAGTTTTTTTCCTATGGATTTCATCAAGCCACCTAGCAATTGAGCATTTAGAGGCATATAGTTGGAACAACAGGAACCATGTGGTAATCTACATGATCAGTGGGAGTCAGTTTTACGAAAAAACATTTGACTGAACTTTAAAGGGGTGTTCCCATCTCAGACTTTTATGGCATAACAATAAGATACAGCATAAATATTTGATAGGTGGAGGTCCAGGTCTTAAAGGGGTTGTCTCACTACATTGTTACTGTTTTCTTGGTTTCATCTTGAATTCAGGGGCGTGTTTACTGGCTTCTACTAGGCTGCAGTAGAAGCCAGGTCTGTAGCTATAGCAACCAGTGCTGGCAGTCTATTAGGAGAGATCAAACAAGTCTGTAGCTAGAGCAGCCTGAGGAGCTGATGCAGCCCATACAAGAGGGGATATCTCAGAACAGCTATGACACTGTTAATGGACACATATTGCAAAGTGACTTGCAAGTGATTTTTGCAAGATCTTTAACATAAAAAGTAATAATTGTAGTGAGACAACCCCTTTAAGGACAAGCCACTGAAAGTCTCCATGTAAAATAGAGAAAAGGATTAGCTTGCATGGTTTACTCAATTCTGGTCTCTGGAAGTTCTGAGAAGAGCCAAGCAGTGTGTTACGCTGTACTTGGAATTTAAGCTCGGTCGGGGTCCCAGAGATGGCACCCACAACTATAAGACATTTATGGCATATTTCTATTGATATGAAATATTATTAAATGACCAAAATGTTTTTACTGTGTATCATAGATGGGCCTGTGCTGGATAATCTCCATCCATCCAGCTACTTACAGTCATACATAATTCAAATTCAAGCCCATAGACAAAAAATAGTTTTCTCTCAATAATGTTTTATCTTCAGATTTTTAAAGCCATTACAAGAGTCCTTGCAGACAATACATACAATATATGTACATATGATATGGTAAAAACATGTAATACGTCTATAGAATTCACAATATTGTCATCTTTTGTAGATCCATAGTAGTCCATACATAGTGTAGGTAAACTTCACAGAACTGGGAATAGCTTCCTGACAGGTGCAATGTTTTGGAGTCACACCGCCTTCCTTTAGTAGGTGTTCCACAGGTTCCATCCTCTAAGGCAGGCATGTTGAATTTGAATTATGTTCTATCGATATGCCATAAATGTCTGAAACAGGAACACTCCTTTAAAGAAGTTGCCGCTCCTTTTACAATACATGGATGATGTGGGAAGAGAGTACCTCCCATTCAAGACCTCCTATATCAGTCAGAAAAGAAAGCCGCTTAGTGAGACCTCACCAATCCGTATATCACATGGTCGGCCTATTGAGTGACCACATGTAATGCTATGTTTCTGTTTCACTTGAAACTTCTACCTGTATTAGCAATAACAGCAGTTCACTACGTTTGAGAAGCAAGCTGCTTCTTCTTAAAGGGGTATTATCGCTACAAAGATTATGTCTCAGATTATGGGGACAGTAAAAATAAGCACTCTTGTAATTGGTTTGCATTACCTCAGTCACTTGGTTTAGCAGATATGAGCTTTTCTGTAAATCTGTATTCTATTTCGGCTGCTGCTGGTCGGTACATGCCCCCTTTTCTGTGATTGGCTAGTCGGGACACACCCCGGTCGGATCCCGCACCTAGACACGCCCCCTGCACTGTGATTGGCAGGCTGACATTTCATTCAGCCTGCTGGGATACGCCCCCAGCCATGAAACGCCCCGGACACGCCCCTTGTGCTGTGATTGGCTGCCTGCACACTCCCCTTTGAGCTGTTGAAACCGAAAGTAAAACCAAGGGCTGCTGTCTCTATACTCATCTCCCAGATCTAGGGTGAATGATCTGGCTAAATACTGACTGCTTAAGTCACAGAACCCCTCATATAACACAGTGCTACATCCTCTGTTCCCTCCATATACCACAGTTTTCTGCCTGATTACAGAGGGGAGAAGGGGAGGGCAGTGTGTATTCCTCCATATACCACAGTCATACAGTCTCGTGTCTGGTAACAGAAGGGGAGAAGGTAGGGGGCAGTGTGCTTCCTCACATGTGTTTCATCAGTTCAGGCTGTGTGTATAATTGGTTATAGCACAGCAAGGAGCTTGTGCAGCCTGAAGGCTCTGCAGACACATTAGAACACTGCAGGAGGCTGCAGATCTGTTCTGTCCAGACAACCTTCTGCTTCGGCTGCCTCACACAGAATGATGATGTCACAGCTCTTCAGTGAGGAGAGACACGCCTCCTGACAGAAGAGACACACCTGCTGAGAGGAGAGACAGCCTGCTGAGAGGAAAGACTCGCCCCTGGATTTCAAATTCAATCTCATAGAATTAGCTCAAGAGCACGAACAGTTCAAACGATACAACCCCTTTAATAGGGGGTTATTTTTGTGATACACCCCCTGAAAGGTGTGGTGGGGACTGTCAAAGCTGTCTTTCCATGTGCAGAATACTGTAAGTCTATCTTGTTTATGTCTTAGAGGCTCTTATTAAAATTAATGGACGACTACACACACACTTTGATCATCTTGCAATGTCATTTTCATCTCTACCTGATAGATCATGAATTTCGGTAGGATCATTACAAGGCAATGTTGTCATGTACAACCCATAACTGCAGCAATAACAGATCAATTGTGTTATATTAGCTGTGATATCCCAGGAAGTGTGGACAGCTATAAATAGTCTTTTCATTGCAGCCAGTAAATTTGTACTTCTCCCTTGTCACTTTCTTTCATGTGTTTCATGCTAATTTCTTTTTTCTTCCGTTGTAATCTCTTGTGTTTTACTTCACTGGCAACTAAGTCCCAAAATGTATCCTTTATGTTGTTCAAAAATATTCAGAAACCAGGAATAATCCAACCTTTGTTTCCCAGAAAAGAATTAATCTGCCTTGTTCTGTAAACTATGAATGGATTTTCACAGGAATAATAGTAATCAATGTAAAATGACTGTCCGATAAGAAGTGACAATCCTCACACTACATATGGGGACAAGCCTGACTTGGGTAGGGGTTGGCATTCGCTCCCAGACCTATATTCTGTTTTGTTTTCTAATAATGACATCCAGTCCTGCAAATGTATATTTATAAGTGTATTGAGACAGCAAAACAATATGAACAGTGTAATGATGACATAAGGGCCCTGCAACTGGATGTATCTTAGACAATTTATAGACTGACTGTAGAAGAGTCTGCAGCAGTAAATTCTATTATGTTCACATTTGTGTCAGAGGTGCTGTTTGGAGCCTTCTTCACAGATTCCGTCAAATTTTATCAGAAAAAAGGCTCATTTTAGGGAAAAATTCCTTCCTGACTCCAATCTGGCAATCAGAAAAATCCCTGGATCAATGACCCCTCTTCTGAATCCTAGTCACTGTAACTTGTTATATTATTACGCTCCAGAAATGCATCCAAACCCTTTTTGAACTCGGTTATTGAATTCACCATGACAAGTCCCTCTGGCAGAGAATTCCATAGCCCTCACTGCTCTTACAGTAAAGAATCCCTTTCTATGTTTATGTAGAAAATTTCT
Source organism: Phyllomedusa bahiana (assembly GCA_025379985.1). NCBI lineage: Eukaryota > Metazoa > Chordata > Amphibia > Anura > Hylidae > Phyllomedusa > Phyllomedusa bahiana. Next base: position 8,560 of record JAODAL010003894.1, on the reverse strand, counting down.
TTCCCTAAAAGACGTAAAGGATCCCCCCTTGTTTAGATACAAGCCTTGTTATAAATAAATCTTGGGAGAAAATCTCTATATTGACCTTTAATGTATTTAAACATATTTTATTATGTCCCCCCCAAGCCATCTTTTCTCTAAACTAAATAACCCTAATCTTGCCAATCTTTCTGTGTACTGTAGTCCACCCAGTCCTTGTTTGAGTTTTGTTGCCGCCTGTGTACCTGATCAAGCTCTACACTGTCTTTCCTGTGCATGGTGCAAAACTGGTACACAATATTCCATGTGTGGTCTAACCAGTGAATTGTATAATGGGAGAATAATGTTCTCATCATGTGCAAACTATGCCCCTTTTAATGCACCCCATGATCCTATTTGCTTTGGCTGCTGCTGCCTGACACTGGCTGCTACAATTAAGTTTACTGTCCACCAGGATTCCCAAGTCCTTCTCCATGTCACTTTGTTCACACGGCTTATTTGGTCACGTATTTCAGCCCGTAATTCGTGGCGTACTGCGCGAAATTTCGGGCTGAAATACGTCCCAGTCATTACGGTAATCCACAGTTCTCATAGAGAACTATGGATTACGTCTCCTCTCCCCACTCGGCGAATCCGCCGCGGGTGGAGATAAGTGACATGTCATTTACTAGCAGCGTATACGCGACGCTAGTAATGATAGTCTATGGGCCGGCGAGGTAACTACGCCCCGCAATTAAGCCGTGTGAACATGGCCTCAAGGTATGTTCACACAGGGTGTTGGATCCGATTTTGGATATAATAATGTCAGGCCCTCTTTCTATTTTCAAAGTATGCAATTAATGACAGGTTCTCTTTTATATTATGCTCATCACACCACTCTGATGATTATAACATGCTCTGTTTCTTGCTACAAGTTTTTTTATGTATGCGGTATCTGAAGTGGAAGCGCTAGAAATTAAGCTGCAATATGCGTTTAAAGTGCTATATGGCAGCATAGCCAATGCAGTGTGAGATGCTAGATTAGACATGAGTTATGGACCAGTCTGAATCTACAGTTATTGTGCCACTGAAAGCTGTGAATGACAAATTTAAATACAAGTGAATTTTTTATGGACAAAAAAGTGTTGTGATTTTTTCTTGCCAATTTTGCATTATATGATATTGGATCCGATTTTGGATCCATTTATAGATGAGTGTTTGGATCCGAGTTTCAGACCCTAAACGGACCCAAACATCCATCTAACAACGTGCAGTGTGAGTTCCATTGCTTTCAACGTAAAACACGCATCATGGTTCAGACGAGTGATCAACGATGTTCGTCTTACTTGCGTCTTTCGGATCCATTCAAAGAATTGTCATGTCCATTCTTGTTCCGAAAGACGCAGAATACACCCTATTTAAAACTATAGGGTGCAATCCAGCTGCAGCCAAAATGCATCCAAACATGCACCTGCATGTTGGATGCGTTTGGGAAGCGATTTACGCAGCGCTTTTGGATGCGTTTTTCGGATCCAAAACGCAGTGTAGACATACCCTTAAAGTAAATATATAAGCCTGTAGGCCTACAGTGACTCCATCTTGTATTTTCATTTAACTATTTGATATCATGTAAGAATTTGTCTATAAAATAAAAGTCTCAAGGGGTTTAGCCCTCAGAGTGATTTTCAATCTCAATCTGTGTGGCTCATAATTGCTCTCCAGCGACTGCCAGCTGGAAACACCCAAAGAATGACCCATTTGGAGGAGTAAGTATAGCCATAGTTGCCAAGTTTTGAAAGTGAAAAAGAAGGAGACTCTAGGGGCGGCGCGCGTAGCGCGCCGCGGCAAAAATTTGCATGGACACGCCCATTTGTCGGTATGCCACGCCCCTTCAAAAAGCCACACCCACTCCACCAAACTGCATAACGGTTTTGGGAAGAAAGCCAGGTAGATGCCTTATAGCCAGGTAGTAGCCCCCATAACCAGGTAGTGCCCCTTACAGGTTTGGTAGATGCCCCTTGTAGCCAAGTAGATGCCCCCTCTGTAGCCAGGTAGAGCCAAATTTGTAGCCAGGTAGATGCCCCCCTTTGTTAGCCAGGTAGGTGCCCCATCGTTAGCCAAGTTTTGCCCCCATTGTTAGCCAGGTAGTGCCCCATCTGTTAGCCAGGTAGTGCCCCCATTGTTGCCAGGTAGTGCCCCCATTGGTTTGCCAGGTAGTGCCCCATTGTTGCCAGGTAGTGCCCCATGTGTTTGCCAGGTAGTGCCCCCAAATTTTACCCAAGGTAGTGCCCATTCTTTTACCCAAAGTTATTTGCCCCCATCTGTTAGCCAGGTAGTGCCCCCATCTTTTAGCCGGGTAGTGCCCCCATCTGTTAGCCAGGTAGTGCCCCATCTGTTAGCCAAGTAGTGCCCCCATCGTTAGCCAAGTAGTGCCCCATTGTTAGCCAAGTAGTGCCCCCATTGTTAGCCAGGTAGTGCCCCATCTGTTAGCCAGGTAGTGCCCCATCTGTTAGCCAGGTAGTGCCCCCATTGGTTAGCAGGTAGTGCCCCCAATGGTTGCCAGGTGTGCCCCCATTGGTTCCAGGTAGTGCCCCCATTGTTGCCGGGTAGTGCCCCCATTGTTTGCCAGGTAGTGCCCCCTTTATTAGCCAGGTAGTTCCCCCATCGTTAGCCAGGTATTGCCCCCTTTATTAGCCAGGTATTGCCCCATCTGTTAGCCAGGTAGTGCCCATCTGTTAGCCAGGTAGTGCCCCATCTGTTAGCTAGTAGTGCCCACATCTGTTAGCCAGGTAGTGCCCCCATCTGTTAGCCAGGTAGTGCCCCCATTGTTGCCAGGTATTTCACCCTCTGTTGCCAGGTAGTGCCTCCTAGCCAGGTAGTTGCCCCCTTTGTTGCCAGGTAGTGCCCCCTTTGTTGCCGGGGTAGTGCCCCCATTGTTGCCAGGTAGTGCCCCTCTGTTGCCAGGTAGTTGCCCATCTGTTAGCAGGTACTGTCCCCATTTGTTAGCCAGGTATTTGCCCCCTTTGTTGCCAGGTAGTGCCCCCTTTGTTGCCAGGTAGTGCCCCTTTGTTCCCAGGTAGTGCCCCCTTGTTGCCAGGTAGTGCCCCCTCTGTTGCCAGGTAGTGCCCCCTCTGTTAGCCAGGTAGTGCCCCCTCTGTTAGCCAGGTAGTGCCCCTCTGTTAGCAGGTAGTGCCCCCATCTGTTACCCAGGTAGTGCCCCTTTGTTGCCAGGTATGCCCCCATTGTTGCCAGGTGATGCCCCCATTTTTGGGCCAGGTAGTTGCCTCTCTGTTAGCCAGGTAGACCCCCCTAAGGCTAATAAAAATAAAAAAAAAAAATTTCCACTTACCTCACCAGGCTCCTGCAGCGCGGCCCCAGTCCTGCCCGATCTCTTCAGCGGCGCAGGGGGAAGTGAGAGCAGCCGGCGTCACTCCCCTTGCAGCCGCGCGTCACTTCCCCTGCGCCGCTGAACTGTTGTGCGGCGCACAGACCCCCGGACATACAGGGGGAGGAGGGGGGAGGGAGCGATTTCCCCCTGCCTCCCCCCCGCACAGTGAGACCGCGGGCGGGTGAGCGGCCGCTGCGGCCGCTGCACCGCCTGTAGGAGCGGGGGCCCGCGGCGCAAGAGTAGGCACCAGCGCTACTCTTGCGCCGCGGTAATTTAAAGGACCCCCGCCCCTGCAGGCGGCGGGAGGAATGCAACTCCCCGGGAGGGCGGGAGGGGACCCCAAATGCGGGACCCCCCGCCAAAAAGGGAGAGTTGGCATGTATGAGTATAGCTTCCTACTCTAACATTTTTTGGGGGCTTGTCCGGGATGCCAATTCAGTGGTCCTTAACCAAAGCTTGTCGGGGTCTCTTGGGGAATGGAAGATGCAAACCCGGCCGGTGGGCAGAGAACAACTAAAATTTGTGCTCGGGCCTCCTTTCTTCTTCAGGTTATCAGATTGTCAGGTGTTGATCACGGTCTGGGATTGATTGATAAAGGCTTCTTATTTGGGATTTTGTTATTTGTATAGTATGTTTAACTGTTTAGTTTTTCTTGTCTTGCTGTTCATGTCTTGTCTAAGTCCTGTTATGAATGTTTGTTTCATACTTTTGAATGATAGTGATATGAGGATTGTAAAACAGTTATTCAGCTATCTGAGTTCAGGAATGTGCTGGGTGGTGAGCTGTGAGTGTGCATTGCCTGTCTCATGCTGCCTGCTTTCTTCACTGCATTGACTTAACCCTTTGAAGACCAGTAGGCAGTGTGAGGTTGTTTTCCTTTAATTTGTCCGTTAGTCCACTCTATAACCGGGTTTGCTTAGCAATTATGTCACCCAAACTCACATCAGTTAGATACAGACTCCAAGACGCTAGTGAATGATTTCCCAATGTGTTATGGATTTGCTTGTTTGTAAGTGTCTATCACATGTGATATTGTTTTCTGTGCATATGATCTAGAAAGAACAACATAAGTGTAAGAACTTAATTACATGTGTGAGCTTTTTCCCTGCTACTCAGAGATTGTTTTAAGCGTTGAAGTCACAAGTCTGTTTATGTGAATCTGATGATTGTCACTCAAGCGTTGTGCAAGTGTGGAAATAGACAGATTGTAATGAAATGGGTTTTTGTGGTAGAGGTGTTAACGGACACACCACAGGACTAGATTTAGGCTCCCAGCGATCCCCGGTTAGCAGGTCAGCTCAGGACCAAGCACCTGATTCGGCAATGGATATTGCATGTGCTCTTGAATGTGCATGGGTTCTATGAATTATTGAAAAATGGTTCAGTGGAGCAGGATTGACATCTATTGGAACTTCAGATCCATTGGCGTGCGGGCTGCAGAGCAAAAAGACAGAATGAGAATCTGGATCCAGCAGTGAATGCATGGATACAGGAGATTAGAAAGGACTAAGGGCGACATCTATGAATTCACATCTAGTATTTTTTGGTGTATATTGCGCCAAAAAGCTGCTGGCACACTGTTCTATAGATGGCACAACACATTTTAATGCGCCTAGAATCCGCCAAAGTTTGATGTGAAACTGACATACAATGTTTGGCGCATTTAACTCTATGCACCATACAGAGTTTGGCACATTACACTCTATGCGGCAAAATGTTTGGCGCATAACACTTACATTCATACTGTCGTATTATGCACTCTTATATCTATTTAGAATTGGTGTGTCTGCGCCAAGTTACAAAAATGACGCATTCGAATTCATAGAGGTTGCCTTAAATGTTTAAACACGTTCTATATGGTTGATGACATGTGAAAAAGTGGAGGTCTTTTACTTTCCAGATCCACTGATAGGAAGAAAGCAAACGATTAATAAAACACCTACATAGATTTCTAGTTCAGTGAGATGCTGGTCTTTGCAGGTGCTGGGAATAGAGGGGGTGAGATGGGGAACTCTAGATCTTGGACTGCAGACTTCCCCGTCTCAGGCATGTCTCACCAGTTACATCAGTGTTAAACCTTAACATATGTGTATGTTTGGGGGGCTAGAGGCATGGCCTAGTGGGATGTCATGTATTTGGGAAGTGCCCACCGCAGTGTTATGCCCAGAGGCTCATAATGCTGTTAAAATGGCTCTGGTGGGGACAAGAAAGTATGGTTAATGTGACAAAACCTTATAATACTGGGTATGATAATATCGGCTGTTAAGCAAAGTAATATTTCTGATTGCAGTGTTTGGCTGCTTCCTTTGCCCTAGAAGAACTAAAGGGTTAAAAGGATTTCTAGACTTATCTGCTAAAGAGAGCCTGTGGTTTTGTGTGTAGGATCAACCCCAGTGGTAGATGCTGTCATCAAGTGTGTTCACAGCACCACTGATACCTCTTGTATCAGACTATATTCCACTAAGTGTGTTGACACCTGAATGGTACTGTAACTTCTTATGAGAAACTGTGCTGATAAACTGTGACGATCAGAGAGCTACTGACTGAACATTAGACTATTATAGAAGGGGTTTACAGGAGACCTGAATATAGGCTCAAGGGTAAAATGTGGTCGGGTTTCGGATTTACTAGTACATTGAAGTGTACTAGAATCCGCAATGAATCAGAGAGAAGATAGAACATGTTCTATATTCTGGCAGAGGGTTGGCAGTTAATAAAGCCGACAATAGAAAATCTGTGCTGTGTAGACTACAGCAGGTATTTTCTATTGCGGTCTATTGGGCTCTGGTTACAGTCGGATGTGCAGTGGATTCTAAATACTGAGTCGACCTAAAATCTGATCAGAAACCAGTGCTGTGTAGATGTGGTTTTATTTTATTGAGGGCGTATTTATGCCCCGCAATTATGCCGTGTGAACTTAGCCTAAGTGTTGATGGAACTTTGAATGATTGTAGCTTGTGGCTGATGAAGCCAAGGATGCATGATATGAGAAAATTGTAATATAGAAACACAAACAGTATATCCAATAAGTACTGGACCTTATAGTGCTAATGAATATGAAGTAATCAGCATTGTGCTTACCAAAATATGCTGCTAATGTCTGACTAGGAAGTATATGTATGTGTCTGTTCACGTGATATATTAATATTTTAGATAGTGGGGGGAACAGCTTTCTGTCTGTTGGTGTTTGAAGTGTTGCACCACTCCTATTGTGATTTGACTGTGGCTGACGGGGACGGTGCTATATAACTCACATTCTTTTATTGGGACGGCATAAAATGTTAGGTCGACTTTTTCTAGTGACGATCTATGGGATTTATGGGCTCTGTTCTCAAGTGTAAGGCCATGTTCACACGGCTTAATTGCGGGGCGGAATTACGCCCCGCAATTACACCGTGTTGACCGGGGCAGGGCGGGAGTGGGGGCGGGGGCCGGCACCTCACCGGCCCATAGACTATCATTGCTAGCGGCGCGAATACGCCGCTAGTAAATAATATGTCACTTATCTCCCCCCACGGCGGATTCGCCAAGCAGGGAGAGGAAACGTAATCCATAGTTCTCTATGAGAACTGTGGATTACTGTAATGACTGGGATGTATTTCAGACGTAATTCTCGCAGTATGCCGCGAATTACGGGCTGAAATACGTGCCCAAATAAGCCGTGTGAACATGGCCTAAGAGTTAATCTAGATAGAGGTACCTCAGAAGTCAATCCAGGTAGACTGAGCCAGAGCTATTATGAAAAGAAGAGTGAGCAAACAGTCCAGCCTCTAGATGTGCAAAGCTGGTAAAGACCTCCCCCAACAGACTACAGCTGTTATTGCAGCTAAAGGTGGTCCTACAAAGTATTTACTCAGGGGAGCTAAATACGTATGCAAGCCACACGTTTCAGTTTTTCAATTTGCAGAAAATTTGGAAAAGCACTTCACAAATACTCGCTATTTAGTGTTGCTCTATCACATGAAATATCAATGAAATACATTTTAGTTTAAAAATGAGGAACAGTTCAAGGGGTATGAATACTTTTGCAACCCACTGTAGTGCAAAAAAACCAAAGCAGTGAGGCAAGAAATGCTTAACAGAATGCACTGCAATGTAGAGTGCTTGGTTCAGGAGTGCTTGACTGCAAATGTAGGAAACTTCTAGCACATCGTATGAAGGTTTTCAGATTCTCATTTAGTAAATATGTTTTGACCAAACTTCATTAAAATGTGTTCATTAGCCTTGGATGTATAAACCATTTTTGTGGACCTTCAACCAGTGGGAAAATGCCTTCAAAGGGGCAATCCTGGAGTAGAATCATACACACCACGAGCTTAACAGCAGGGTAGGGTTGAAATGTCCTGATTTTGGCAGTTACTGGGTTGGCTAGTCTGGGAAAGACACATGGCTCTGGCTGCCAGGCAGAGGCTTATCCTCCTGTTTCTACATTTATATGTAATTTTTCTGGAATGATGTGTATCACCAGTAAGGACTTGAAGGAATTCTACATCAGTGATCTGCAGACCCAATACAAAATGTGTGTAACTGTATACAGGCAGTCCCCGGGTTACGAACAGGTAGGTTTGTTCTTAAATTGAATTTGTATTTAAGTTTGAAAAGGTATATTTATTAACTGTAACTCCAGCACAAAAGTTTTTTTCTTAGTTTTGGATAGTTTAGGGAAGGGTTTTTACATTTGTTTTGCTGTCTGTGTCCTTGTTAAGAAGATTTCACCTCATGTGCTGCCGTGGCATTCTGGATCTTATCATTCCACATCTGCTTTCTGCTGTGGAACAATGAACTACAAGTGCCAGCATGCCCCATAAGCCTTCGTTTGTAACTAGGGGACAGATGTAAGTCGGAATGGTGTAAGTCAGGGACTGCCTGTATATTAAACCACGCTGACGTTGGCAACTAGGACTTAACTACACTGCTCAACATAGGAAGCATCTAAAGCCTTTATAAAACAAATGAACATCAGCCGCTTTACTGCTGACTCGCTCGCAGATGTTGATGTCATTGACAATTTGTAACTAGTCATTAAAGTTTTTTGTATTTGAATTCCTGCTCTCATTCTTTAAAATAATTTGTGCTTGATTACGGTACACATCTGCAATTTTCGTTCATAGATCCCGGCTCTTATTAAGAACTTCTTCTTCTTTTCTACAGATTCCTATTCAGAGCAGTTTCGCTACAGAATTAAGTAGAGCTTCTTGACGGATGGCTAATGTG